>JAZKJV010007443.1:0-158475 GCA_037367405.1 Ottelia alismoides
TAACAGTTAACACCATTCTTCAAATCATTTTGCAAAACTATTTTTAACCTGATTTATTAATCAGTATATACACAAAGAATTTGAGGAATAAGAAGCATTATTAATGAATTATATCTTATTTTTAGCCATATTTATTAATAATTACGCGAAAGTACGAGTTATGGCTAAAGTATATACAGAGTATATACGACCCCCCTATACTTAGCTTGAGCTATGTCCTCATAGATCGGAGAGAAAAGAGAAGACATAACTCGTACTAAGTGTAGTTGAGTCTAAGAAATAAATGAACGAATCAAAGAATGAATCAATGAGAAGTTGACCGTCCCCCTATACTTAGGATCAAAGAAGCTTAAGTATAGCAGACTGTTTACAACGCAGGGAGGGTCAAGGGTGGGAATGAACAGATCGTACTCAGATTGTCTCCCCTATACTTAGGGTAAGATATCCCTAAGTATAGACAAGAAGAGGAGACAATGGAGAGGATCAAAGAATGGAGATACTCGGGGTGCCAACCCCCCTATACTTAGGACAAAGTACGTCCTAAGTATAGAAAAACTGTCTACAAGGGGCGACACCTTTTTGATAGATAAAGAGAATAGACAAGGAAAAGAAGAAAAGAAGAAAAGAGAGATGTATACAGATAGACGAAAAGATCATGGAGAATATACGCATCACTCCCCCTATACTTAGGGCGAGATATCCCTAAGTATAGGCAACAACAGGAGTGACGAAACTGAACGACGAAAGAACAATGCGGTGTGTACCCCCTATACTTAGGACAAAGTACGTCCTAAGTATAGACACAAAGATATGGCGATAGATCTAGGACACACGTAACATGCGGGAGAACAGAATATACAACACACATATATACAAGTGGTGAATGAAACCGTAGTCCAAGAAATTGCCGCATTTTCCCGCAGATAGTCCTCGGGGACAAATGCGAACTAGTCATGAAGGTCATGGGAATGCTGTCATAGAGTCTCAGGTCCTCGAAATATTGTGATTCCATCAATCAGGAGGGCATAAGATCATGTGAGGGAGAAAATAATCAGGTCTATCACAAAATGTCCCTCAGGTGAATCAAATATGCTGAGATGGCACAATAGATAATCAGGAATCCTCAAAGTGCCAAAGGTGGATAATGAAGTCAGGAGAGCGAGGATGGGTCACTCATGTAGAAGAGAAATCATGTGGGTTCCAATCATCGTCATCATGAAGCATATATCAAGATAGTCTATTCAGCCCAGAAATCACAGATGGTAGGAACCTCGAAATGGATAAAACAATAGAAACATCCTGATATCATCCTCAAATCACTGAAGCTCATTACATCCTCAATCCGGTGTGCAAGATCTAAATCCTCGATAAAGAATCATACGTAATCATCATGCATCTTCAAAAATCTTCAAGAAGCACATATGCATGCATCAAAAGTCAAATCCACCAAATCAATCTCAGCATCCGCAATATCATGCCCGACTTACACAAATAATCTGTATAAATAATCCTCTATGCGGGCCTCATCAATATGCACAGCATTCCCGGAGATAAAGAGAGAGATGATACAGAGGGTACGAGGAGGGCGGGCGAGAAAATTGGGACATAGACAAAATTGGGTGTTCCACACAAGACGGGAACACCATCAAAATGGTGGGTCAAGGAGAGTGCTCTCCCTGAACCAGAGAAGATGATACGGTGGATACGAAGAAGATGGATGAAGAAGAGGGAAACAAAGGACTTGGCGAAGTATGATTGAGCTCAAGCGCCAATATCACGACTCGATGCAAGATGAAGAGATATATGTATAAGAGAGATAGAGAGACTCAAGATGAAAAATGCATGACTCACACGAACGGGACCGTCTACTCTAATAATGAATGGAAAACACAATGACCTCCAAGTCACAATCAATACACAAGGCAACACCCCCAATTCACCTACTCAACACAGTGAAGACCATCAGGTGACGGTCATTTATCTTTTCATTTTTAGAGTTAGGTGAGAACAAAAATTATACAATCACGTAGGAGGCTTGATAGGATTTGGGCTCTACTCCTTAGTGTGTACGTAAGCAATGTAAAACGCATACAATGAGGGGGTTTGCTCTCCCCAAGACAAGGAATTCATTACATTTTATTGTTAGGTCCATAGAGTTAGCAGTCCCGATTTTATTTGAGTTATCACTGTTTTTGGGTATTTTCAATGCACGTGCCTATCGGGGTTAGGGTCATAAAATATTGCAATATTTTATTCCTTTTTCTTTTCTTCCCTTTATTCTATAATTTTGGCATTAAAACGGCGACGGCGCCATTTGATAACTCGGGTTTTGCGAGGGTCAAAATAGTCCACACAAGGCGGGACTACAGTGTCGCTGAGCGACCGCACACGAAACCCGCAGTTAACCCACAATAAATATATGCAATAAATATCCAAAAATGTGGAGTTAAAATTTATTATAACTCTACATGCAAATGTGTATAGGTGTAAGTACAGGTAGAGGTCGAACACTGGGAGGCGAATGGCTGTATGCAATGTTGTGTAATTATTCAATCCAATGATCATGTCCAATTATTGTTTTAGTGGGTTTTGGTGTTTATAATTTTTTTATATATTTTTGTTTTTGTAATTTTTATTTTGTTTTTCATTTTCTGGACTCAATATATATATGATTATACTATATATATATATATATTTTTTTTGGAATTTTTCAAAATCATTTTCTAATTTTTTTGTATTTTATAATTTAAACAGTACAAAAATGGGCTTCTTTTCATTTTTTTATAATTAGGGAAAATGCAAAAAATGCGAAATAAAATATGTGCGTGGAAGAGCATTGCATGGAGCATCTACCCTAATTTTTCTGAATTTTTAGAAGCCATCTAGGTATTTTTAATAAATAGATAAAGAGACAAAAATGAAACAACCTGGCAGGGGTATTTTTGCAAATAAAATAAGTTACAGGGGCATCAGTGCAAAAATACAATAGAATAAACATTTGTTTTTATTTTTAGAACTATTCTACAATATACAAAAACCGCCAGGGCATACATGCAAAATTCACGCGCCTCACGTGGGACTGCACGTGAGGCGCGGAAGGACCTAAATGTAATTTCAAATAGTTCGGGGTCCTATCAGCAAAATTTACAATTTATTTATAACGTGCAAAAATATTTACAGAATTAAAGAATAAATACAAAAAAGGCGGGGCTGGATATGCAAATTACCCCAAAAGAGGCGCTTGATCCGACGGCTGATCTTCGTTCACTTGACACGTGGCGCCTCCACGTGCGCCGATAACGCTTCGCCGATGAGCGGAGAGGATTGGATCTCGCGTGAGATCTGACGTCGTAGCAGCGCTCCATCGAACGGCTGTGATTAGAACTGGGGCCTTCGTCTTCATCCAACGGCGGGGAGCTGGTGTGGAAGAACACTCGCCGGGGCGAGCTTCCTCCGGCTGGATCTCGCTCTCCTGCCGGTCTTCGCCGCTCCTGAAGGTCCACAAAGCTTCCTGGCAGGGTCTTCTTTATGCTGGAGGTCTCAGGTCGGCCAGAGGTACCCTGGAGCGTCGCCACGAGCTCGAACAAGAATAGCAGCTCCAGGTACCTCCGCCGCGTTTGGAATCGACTCCTGGTGCGCGTTGGGGCACCTAACCTGCACAGAAAGATAGAGGGGCTCGAGGGCGTCTCCCTCGACCCGGGGTTGAAGCTGACAGCACAGGGATGAAGGTGGGCGAAGAAGCTCCGGCGAAGGGAGGTGGAGGAGCTTCGATTCGCGGATTCAGAAGCGAATCCGGTTGGACAAGGTGGCTGGGATATGGAGAAGGCATAGGGGAATGAAATGGCAGTGGAAAGTGGTCGGGGCACAGTCGGAAGCACAGTGAAAAGCTCGCCGGAGCGGAGCTCCGGCGAACTACGAATCACCTAAATTACGCTAAACTACAGATCTAAATGCGAAATAAAAAGTGAGAATGAAATGCATAAATGAAAAACTACCTAAAAATGATAAAAGCGCAGCTCGTACCTGGCGAAACGCCAAGGAGCAGAGGCCTCGCCGGAGCGGCGGCCTTGGGTGCAACCTCCGCCATCTCCAACCGATTCTAGGTGCCGGCGGCATCCCCCTGTCACGAGGAGCGTACCTGGGACCGAATGCAAGGAAGAAAATGGAGGGAAATTGACCAAAATTGGGAGGAAGGCGGAGGTTCCTTATTTATAGACGAAAAGGGCACCCTTATTGACCGGGCCGTAGCGGGCGATACGATCTATGTACAAAGAATCCAAGAGGACGGCGTGGGTGAGGGATGTACAGGAATAAAATCCGTGAAGGATTCGATGGCGATTGATGGACGAATCGAGCGGGAAAAAGGCGAGAAGATGGGGGACAAGACAGTTCAGACGTACCAGTCAGAGGCGCAGGGGGAGTTGACCGGAGGTCAACTTTCCCTGGCCCCTGATTGGTCCAAATCGACCAGATCTTGACCCTTTTATTTAACTTATTAAATGAATTAATTAGAATTTACTTATAAAATAAAAAATGTTTATAAATTATGTAATATTTATTTATGATTTTTATTTATTTTTTTGAAGTATTTTATTACGGTTTTATTAAAATAATGTATTTATAAGTATATTTATATACATTTATTTTTATTTTTTTATTTTATTTTATTATTTTATTTTCTTATTTTATAAATTTCTAATTTATTTTTGTGGGTATAAATGTATTTTTATTTAATTTTTATGAGTCTATTTATATTTTTTAAATAAATAAGTATATGTATATGTAGGTATACTTATAGGTATTTTGTCTGTATATTATATACATTTTATTTATTAAATGAATTTTATTTATTTTTATTTTGGATCTGTATTTTTAGTAAGTCATATATAATATATACATTATTATAAAAATGTAGATGAATAAAGAATAAAAGAATTAACTCCCCTTTTTATTTATATACATATAGGTAGCATAGGTATTTTGTCTATGAAGCCTATAGACTTATTTTATTGTACAAACTCTCTTTGGTTTTCTTTTAATTTCAATATATACAGGTATTCTATACATTATTTACAAGATTGTAAAAATATGAATTTGTGAAAATAGTAAACGTTGAATAAAATGACTATTTTCATCAGTATTATATACAAGGAGGTTCAAAAACCTAACTTTCACAGATGGACTCCAAAAATTATGAAACTAATTTTATAAAATAGTTCATGGAATGCTATATACAATTAAAGGTGAGTTTGAGTGATTTGGAGTTTTTATTTGCAAGATATGGGTCTGTGAAGTTGAGATTTTTGCTTGTTATTCTGGTTATAAAATGTACACTGAATATTATTTTTGTACAAACTCAATTTTGTATTTTTATTTACATTATTATCTACAACTTTTATGAACAAAGTTTCTTTATTTGATGAATAAATAATTATGTACAAAATAGGTGTCAAAGATGCAATAATAGAAGAATAAATAAATGAGGTATTTACTGTATTTTGGCCCTTATCTCCCCTACTTTATTCCTTGTCGACCAATTCCATGTTGGCCTTGGTCTCGGGGTTAGGGTCATAAAATATTTGCAATATTTTATTCCTTTTTCTTTTCTTCCCTTTATTCTATAATTTTGGCATTAAAAACCTTATTTTATGTATAATTTAATACAATAAATAATAGATGCTAATATGAACAAATTAATGCTATTTACATGCATTTGGGGTTTTTAAGGCCAAAATGATAGAATAAAGGTGATGAAATGGGAGATTCATCAGCACGTGCGCTTGAGTCTCTGGACTTGAGCGTAATATGGGGTAATCCAAGGGTGCGCCTGCAAATTGCCCTGCGGTCACGTGCGGAGCACGTGACCCGACGGGTGACGTGGGGTGACGTCCCCCATGCACGTGCGAAGCACGTGCTGGGGTCTCAGGTCTGATACCCGGTGGCTGGTGGCGATGGGGATAGCTCCTGGCTGGAGCCTGGTGGTGCGGGGATGAGCCGGCACAGGCGAGGCGCCGCCGATGGGTGGTTGTGCTCCTGTGCGGGGTCGAAGGGCGAAGTCGGCTCGAGTCGCGACAGAGTCTCTTGAGCGTACGACGGGAGTCGAATATGGAGGTGGCGTGGTGGAGTTGATTGGCGATGAAGTTGAGGAGGCGGAGACGTTGGCGTTGCGCGGTGATGCAATGTCGACGGTGGAGGATGATCGGGCGTTGTCGAAGGAGAAAGACAATGGCGTTGATGGCGATTGTCGTTGTCAGAGTAGACGTAGCTGCTGGAGACGTATGCTCGACGATGATCGGAGCTAGCCGGTAGAGGAGTTGACAGCGAAGATGAGGCAGAGTAGGTGGAGTTTGACGGAGGCGAAGTTGGGGGATGATGATCGAAAGGGTGATCGAGGATGCGAAGATGATGGAGAATAGCGGAGCTATGGAGGAGGGTACCTGAAGAGGAAACTCAACGACGTAGCAAGCCGGAGCGAAGCAACGCCGGGAAGAGGTGGGCTGTGACGAGGGCGAATGCCTCGGATCATGCCGGGAGGCGGGGGCTGTCATGACATGATGAGAAGAAACGACAGATACCAGACCTCGGCTGCGATGAGGCCTTTAAGTAGGAGCGAGAGGGTAGGTCGCGAGCTGAGCGGAGGAGTGATTAGTTGGTGCAGAGATCACGGGGAGGCGCGAGATATGGGGCGGCGGTTGCGAAGGCGGCGGGGCGATTTGGCGGCCGGTGCGGAAGCGAGGGGAGGAGAGACGAAGGCGCACAGCGGCCTTTCGACCGGCCGCTGATCGAACGACCGTGGAGGTGCCACGTGGCGCTGGAGGTTAAGGGGAGAGGGTCCGCGGGGCACGTGCCTTGGAGGCACGTGCGACGCACGTGCGTCCCTTAATAAATTTTTTTAACGAATTATAAAAAGGCTAAAAACCACTGCACCTGGTGCTGCCACGTGTCAGCACCAGAAAATTCCGAAATAAAAGCCTTTGTAAAATGCAAAATAAATAGCAAATGACCTCGGATCGAAAAAGTTTCTTCACAAAAGTTGCTCGTCTCGATGAGATCTACAACTTTTATGAAGACATCAAAACCAAAATCGATCAATTGCACAAAGTGATTTTTTTGGGGTATCCCAAGTACATAGAATACCTTGTTTCTTGGGCTTTGTAATTTTTTTTGTCATTTTTAAACCATATAAAAATCTGTAAAAAATATGGAAAAATCAAAGATAAATAAAGACACTAAATCTATTTTTTTGGATTTTTATTATTTAAAAAAATATGTACATAAAATATCAGGTCAAAAACTGCTAAAATACACAATGTACAAAAGAGGCCCAAAACTCAACTTTTACATACGAGCTCGGATTCACTTGAACTTGGTTTTGTTTTAAAGGGAATTGAATGTACATTAGTTCAAAAGTCAGTAGGATCAAATCAGACATTGGATAGGGAAGATATATGGTTTTTAGTTTGAAAATCCTGAAACTAGGGTTTGGGTTTTTGGTCCACTTATTTGGGTTAGTGATTTTTTTGTATTTTTCATTTATTATTGCGAGTGATATGTACATTGGAAGTGGTTTTGGGTTATTTGGAGTTAGCATGAAGGAGTTAAAAATCCGGTAAGTTAGGCTATTTACTGGTCAATTTTGGCTGAGAGTTTTGGCTTCTTATTTGGTGCAGAAATTATGGATAAAATACAATTCTTATGAAAACATGCATGAATGCTAATTATGCAGAATAAATGCAGAAATGCTGATGATTTTGAAGGGTTTGAGCTTAATAAATGAGATTTAGAGTGATGAATATGAGATTCATCATCCATAAGCCAAATGAAGTCATCATATCTTCTGACACTCCCTTTGATGAATCCGTGATTCATCACACTAAAAGTTAAAAATAGAGCTCATTCTCGAGTAATTACATGGATTTCATCATTTATTCTGTATTTTTACCATTCATGCACTTAGAATTAATATCTGCATTTTAGCATACACAATTGCGTTCATAATCATCTTCACATTTTCACCTAAATTTCCCCATTTTTAATTAATTCATGTTAACTTTGATTGGACTCAGACCACTCCATTGTGTTGAAGAACCCAGAAAATGCCCTTGTTAATTTGTCCTAATTAACGTTTAAATCGTTCGTTGCAGTAGGGCAAATTACGTGTTAATCAAAACGACCACTAATCATAACTAATGTTTCAATTAATGCGAGCAGTCAACTTTTTTTATTTGGTAAGTCCAAGGTCGAACTCAAGGAGGCAACTGTCTCTTAAGTTGATTTAAAGTCGATCTCAAAGTTAGGTTTAAAAAAAAGTATATTTTTGATATTTTTCCTTTTCACTTTTTATGGGTTTTAATTAAGAAGATGTTATTAATTACGGAAAGAAATATGATGTATGATTTTTTTCAAACTGAATTTTAATGCAGAAAATAATGTTATGCTTGTGCGATGACACAAGAAATAGTTAGATGCAATATTTTTTTTTGATTTTTAGATGATGCAAAATGGTGATAATGCAAAGTGAATGGATATGAAGCAAAAAGCAAGCCAAGCAATTAGATCAAGCACCCTTTCCCTCTTCACATATGATTATTAAATTAGATACGATTAAGCTCCCGAAATAAATTCCGCAATTCAAGGCATAATTTATTGATTAAGAGAATCAATTGATGCCAATAAAAAGTGGCTCAAATTATCAGATAAACATCCCGAATATATTCATGTTAAATAATGACTCAAAAAGTGAATCTTAATGTTCAATATGATAGAGGATCAAATAAGGAGCAAAACGACACCAAGAATGCAATAATCCGATAAATAATGCTCAAGATATGAATATCCGAAGTTCAGGGACTAAATTGTAAGTAAAATAAGTAGAATGCTTACAAATGTACCCTTGAGGAGGACTGATCTATAATAATGTGAAGGCGTTGGATCTCCTCTGTAATTTACCCACGATGGGTATAGATGTAGTATCTGGAAGTATCGTGGGTTTCTATGCCAAATATTCTAGGAAGGAGCGTGCCCCGCATGTGCCTGCTGGAGCGAGGAATTTGGCATAAATAGAAGGAACTTGAGGGGTGTTTGTGCAAATGGCTTGTCTCACGTGCAACTCACGTACACCTAGGCTTGGAATGATGCGGAGGTTAGGGAGGCGTGGGGCCAAGGCTCCGACGTCGAGCCTACATGGTGACACAAGTGATTTGGAGAGCCCGAACCTCGAGGCTAGGACAGGCGGCTCGAGGCGGAGGGGGGGGGGGGGGGATGACGTGACAGAGCAACGACTGTCGAATCCCCCGATCCAACAGCCATGGATCGAGCGATGATGGAGCGTATGCGGCGACGAGGCGTGTGGTGCAGCTCGTCGAAGGTGCGGAGCAACTGGAGGCAAGCAGTCGCGCGATCGAAGCAGGTGGCCGATCTTGTGAAGGCGGTGTGGCGGGTGGTCGCTTGGAGATGGAGTGAAGAAGCTGAGCAGGTGGCCTGCGTGGTGCGGTCGAGCGAGGAGGCGCAACGCGATATCTACTCCCGCGGTGGCACACTACCTCTCAAGAGGTCATGCAGGCAAAGATGAGACGCATGGGGCGGCCGACGGTGCCGGACGACAGCAGGGAAGCGCAGTTGTGTGTCGAAGCAGGCGACTCCTGGCTCCGGCCAGGAGGCGTCAGTGAATACGAACTTCGCTAGAGGGCGGAAGGGCAAGGGTACTGGTCGAAGAGGCGGGGAGAAGCAGCCTGCTGGTGTGGCAGGACTGGTGGTACCACGTGTGTCTGAGGGCGAAACTCCGCGCGAAGGCGGAGCTGGCGATGGGGTTGATGCTCGGTGAAAGGTTTCTCATATTCAAGATGAAAGAAGTTTGGGGAGAAGAGGAAGGAAGACTTGCAATAACAGAGAGAAAGAAGATATAAAGCAAATAAGATGAGGCATTTAAGGTGGAAGATACAGGTAGAAGGAGGGAAACATAGGCAACAGAGAAGGATCAAGAAGAAAGGTAAGAGAATACCTAGAGTGGATGAACGCCTGGGTGGCTAGAGCTTGGAGCTCCAACAGGTCGTGGCTTCGAGAGGTGCGACGATCGGTCAACTCCAAGCTGTGCAATGCTTTTGAAGTTGTTGCGACGTGTGCTTATGCCCACTGATCACACCGTCAAGAAATTTTCTCATCGTTACTCAATCGGATGTGAGGCGCATGCTGTCACCATGAATAGGTCGAGTGCTGGCGGTTCCTCCTTTAAGTTGGTGGATGGTTTGCTCGTGGCCGGCGATGGGGTACTTATAAGAGAGAGGTTCAATTGGCGAGGAGGTAAGGTGGTTGGCGAAGCGGCTGGAGTGGTTGCACGATGGCCATTGGAGGTGGTGGCGAGATAAGGGGGGAGGCCGGAGGTTGTGGAGAGAGAAACGAGCGGACTAGGAGAGGGGTTTGACCAAAGAGGAAGCATGGACAGTGGGCACGTGCGGAGGAGGCACATGTCTAGCACGTGTAGTGGCTTAATTTTAGCTTTTTCATTTTTAATTTTTTTTAAGGAAATAAAGAGGCAAAAAATGAGTGACACATGGTGGCTCTAGGAGCAGCCACGTGTCAACTCTAGAAAAATTCAAGAATAAAAAATACAAATATGAATCGGAAAGAAATAACAAACAATCTCAGATCGAAAAATTTTCTTCACAAAAATCGAGACGATCAATTTCATGAAGAATTTTTTTTGATCTGAGGTTGCTTGCTATTCCTTTCCTATTTATCTTTAGATTTTATTTCTCGAATTTTCTGAAGCTGACACGTTGTCGCTCCTGGAGCCACCAAGTATCAATCAATTTCACATTATTATTTATTTATTATTCATTTAAAAAAATAAATTTTTAAAAATAAAATATTAAATTAATAAAAATAATAAATACACGATGCAATCTTGGTCGTTCGATATCGACCGATCGGACGACCACTACTCTTCCTTCATCCCCACATGACTTGCACTTGACCCTCAGTCGCCCCTAACCTCCAACGCCTAACCCCCTCTACCCACCTGCGTAACCACTGCTCTCTCCCAACGGCCTAACGTTCATCGCCTCCTCCGACCGAGCAACCACTCGCATCTTGTACTCCTCCTTAACCATGCCCTTATCTCCTCATCTCTGCCACCTATTTAGACCACCATCACCTCCCCTCTCCAGTCATCCACTATTCTTCACCGTCTTTGACAGAACGAGAGAGAACGAGAAAGAGCCAGGCACGACGATTGGTAATAGCATCCGCATTCCTCTGGAGAAGATCCTCCTTGGGCGTGATCCACAAGGGCATCTTCGTGTGCTGTTACTCCAACCAGCATCAGTCGCGAAGCATCCTCCGCCATGCCTTTGTAGGCGATGATCAGAAGAGGACCGCCGTCCTCCTCAACCTCAAGAGACTCCCCATTCCCCCTACTATTCCCTTTCTATGCTTATTCTTAGTGCTTTCTTATATCCCATGATACACCACCACCAATCTCCCATCTCTCTGCCATCGCTATTCCGAGCTCCGGCCCGCGTCTTCGTGCTGCACGCACGGCCATTGACTCGATCATCACCACCTCCTCAACCTCAGGCGACTCCGTTGTTCATCGTTCATCCTCAATCCGATCGCTCGCCCATCGACCGCCTTCACATGCCCGATGCCTCGATCGCAACATCACAACAGTAGAGGGGTTCCCGCACTCTCTTCTTCTTCTCACATAACAACGATCATCTCCAGTTGCATCGACCTCCTTACAACCGCTTGCCCATGACGAACGCCTTTGCCATCCCGCACTTCCGACCGACAACCAAAGCTTCTAGTCCCTACTTTGCATTTTATTTATTTATTTATTTCATTAGTATAATATGCGAAAAGAACCTTTACTTCTACCTTTTATTTGAGTAATATTTTCGCATCTTTTTATTATTGCAAAAATGCATTTTGTTCTATAATTAGTTCTGCACATTATGCATGCTTGTAATATTTTTATGCTTTTTGGTTAATTAATAATTATTATTCTTGCGGAAATTTGCAAATTTTACCGAATTGGCACCTAAAAATTCTTAAATAATTAACATTGCTAAAAAATTTGTCGAAAATTCAAGAATTGTAGAATTAATTGTGATTCACATTGTGCCCAAAAAGAATTGCATTTACATACATATTTTGCTCTATAAAAATTATTTTATGTATTTCAGTAATTAATTTTAAATAGGTACCAAATTCAATATTTTTAGGGTTTATGATTTTTTAAGATAGATCGCCCAATGATATATCTTAAATAATTTTATTTCCTAAAAATAGTATATTTAATATTTATTATAATTAATTATTGAAAATATCAATGTCTGCATTCATTAATTCATAAAATATTCATCTTGCATTATTTAAAATCTCGGATCACTGCCTCCGGGGCCTCTTGCTTTACACTAAAGGCTCGACGAGTTCGCTGCTGTCACCAGCAAGCTCGGGCTTGAGGAATCTAAGGTTTTGAGGGTAGAGTGGGATCAAAATTCAAATGGAGTCCGGATGAGGGTTTATGTACATGGGACCTTCTATCAAGGACGTAACTCGATGCATTGATCCATCGACCGAGGAGTTATTAGAGCACGAAAGAACAATGATCGAGGAATAAAAGTCAAGAAGGTCTCGAGCGGATTTGATGAAAGGCTCAAATGGGAAAATTGAGGAAGGATAAGGTGTAGCGCCTGACAAGTGCAGACCTAGGGAGGCTGGAGATTTGACCGAGGTCATCCGAGACCAGTCTCCCATTGGTCCATGTAGGATGCTATGAGATAAAACAAGGATAAATTTCCTTATTAATTTGAATTAAAATAATAAAGGTTTTATTAATTTTACTATCAAAAATAAAAAATTCTTATCATTTTATGTAGTATTTTATTATGATTTCTATTCATTTTTAAGTTAATTTATTAGGTTTAATTTTTACTTGTATATTTATAAGTATATTGGCATATATATTATATAATTTATTTTAAATTTGTATTTTAGATTTTATTATTTTATATACATAATTTATATATTTACAAGCCATTTAAATACATTTACACACACAAACTTTATTTTTATGAGTTTACTTATGCGCTTAAATAATTATGTACATTAATTATATTGGTACTTATAAGTATAATTCATCTATGTATTGGAGTATACTTATTTATTTTGATGATTTTTTAGTATTTTTATTTAATTTTATTTATTTACATATGTTTTTTTATAATATTTACAAATTTATAAAAAATATAAGAAAGTGAAAAATATAAAAAGTAAATATATTGATTATTTATACAGGTATATTGCATAATGAGGACCCGAAAGCCAACTTTTGCTTCTTAATTTCAAATTAAATGAGACCACCTTCATTAAATAGATTATTTAATTTTATGAACAATAAAGGTGAGTTTGGTGAATTTTGAGCTTGTATGGAGAAGAAACATGCCTGGGAAGTTTTCTTTATGATTTTTTATTCTGTGTCCCAGGCACACTATACATTATTTTTAGTGAAATAAATTTTATATTTTCTTTGTATGTTATTGTACAAGTTTTGTGTTCAAAGTTTAGATTCGGGGTTTAAATAATGAAGGATAAAATGGGTCTCAAAATGTATTTATTGATAATTAAAATTAGGATTTTATGCATTTATCGACCCTTATCTCCCTCAACTTTATTCTCTGTTGACCAAGTCATCATGTTGATTGGTTCTCGAGGTTTAGGCTCATTCAATACCTTTGGTATTTCATTTATTTTTTCTTTTCTTTCCTTTATTCTTTTATTTTGGAATTAAATCAATAATTTTATACATTATTTACAGTATAAATAACGAGTGTTGTTTATACAAATTAATGCTAATTAGATGCACTTAACTAGGAATTCAAGGCTAAAATGAGAGAATAAAGGTGATGAAATGGATATTCATCACCCTCCTATACTTGCCTTTGCTAGCCATTGGCAAACTCTTATGCCTATAAGTGCATATAAAGAAAAAAAGAAAAAAAAGAAAGAACTTGGAACAATTTTCAACTCTTGAACTTGCCTTATTAAATCAAAGTTTGGAGCTCAGTTAAGACCTTTGGATATTTGGTTCATTCGGAACTGCACCAAGGTTAGAAAATGTGATATAATAGCCCTTAGGTTTCATAATCCTATTACCCAATTCCATTCATAGCCAAGTCAGAACCATCCTCTCAATCGTATACCCTCGTTACCTTGAAATGATAGATACATATGTGTGAAATTTTCAGCTCTTCCCAGACAAATCACTGAATTATCAGAGAATATGCTCCCATGGTAACTCGTCCTCATGGAGACGGATATTTCCTTCAAAGGTCAAGTGCTGCCAGTTTTCACAATTGATTGGGGGAGAAGATAGAAGAATTGGAAAAAAAGCAGGGATGGATAAGTGTAGTCTTCATTCCCTTGTAAAGCTCGATCATTATAACCAAGTCTTCACCAAGAAGCAGGCTTTTCAGAGAAGCTTCATATTTTTATGGATTTTTTGATGTAGGCTTCTTTTGGATATTTTCTTTGACTTTCCATTACTTCTTCTTTCTTGTTTATGTCTCGACAGATATAGTCTTTTGGTTTGCTCGTGTTTTGTGATCTTGGAAAAGTTACGCCAATAGACCATTTCTCATCTGAAGCATTGTCTCAATCCAGCCTCCAATCTTTATATATCATGGCTACCAGAAGAAGTGGGTTAGAGTACCGGTTTCGGCAATCCCCAAGAATGGTTCATAAGCCACCCTTGACGAAGCAGCCTATCGTTCTGACTTAGACTTGAAGATCTTTCGACAATCCATCTGAGTTGAGATAAGTGTTAAGTGCGAGGTTTCTAGTCAAGCCACTATCTCAAGAGTCACACAGATGATATGGAGAGTTCTAGGTAGACACAATGAAGTAAATCATTAACATAGTCTCATGGAACATAAAGAATTAATCCAATGTGACATGAAGTATCCCAATTCCAACCCTTAATGGGTTTCTATGAAATTAAGCGGATTAAGATCTATATCAAGCTCCATTCTTCAAACTTCATTGTAGACTCGTTTAATTGTTTTGATCATTTAAAAAAAATGCAAATGCTATGTACGATGCAAGAAAATATTTTTATGAATCAATTTCTAATTTTGAACTTTTTATGGATTTTTGGAAAAAGTTTTGCAAATTTTTATGTAGGTTTTTGAAACGCTTTTGCAAATTTTTAGGGATTTTAAGTTTATAAATTTTTGAATAAATTTTAGTGAAAAAGTATGTGTAGATATTTACACAGGAGTGCTTCTATATATACAATGATTGGCATCACAGCCTTCTCCATCGCTGTCCTCGGTTTATCACCTCTCAGTTCCTCTCCTCAGTACCATGGAGTTCGTCAATTTCAGACTTTTCTAAGAAGGTTTCTTGTACACTAGACTTCTACCTGTATCAACACCATAGAGTTCTAACATTCTATCTAGATTAAGATAGTTTTTCCTCGGTTCATGGTGGTATCAATGCGCGTTGTAAAATCACAGTAATAAATTTGAGATTTAGAGGCAGTGTTACTAAATTTTCAAGATTTCCTCAAAAAAATTTAAGAAGTTTTCAAAATTTTCGACAATGGTTATACATGGAATTCTAAAGTTTCAGATTTGTGTATAGAAACTATAAATATTAATTCCAAAATTGACGAGCTAGCCCTGGAGTTGACAAGGAGATGACCGAGGCTAGCGATGGAGAAAGCGGCAACGTTTTGGCACCGGAGGCTCATACGAACATGCATCCAAAGGGTGGATATGCATGGGGTCATTCTGGTACCAGAGGCTCGCATGCACGAACATCCATCCGAAGGGTGGAGGAGCTTCATGGAACCATTCTGATACCAGAGGCTCGCAACAACATGAATCCAAAGGGTGGAACTTCATGGGACCATTCTAGTACCGGATGCTCACGCAAACATGCATCTCAATTATAACAATCATACCCCTAAAGATAGTCCCACATCTAAAATTCACAAAATGTGAGAGTGAGTTATAAGTTGTGGAGATTACTGCTTGGCAATTTGAGTTTAAGTATTTTAGGTGGTTGTCAACGGGCTCATCTGGGCCTGTATATAACGTTGTAACACCCATACCTCAAAATATAGTCCCACATCTAAAACTCATAAACTGTGAGAGTGGGTTATAAGTGGTGGGGACCAGTACTTGACAGCTTGAGCTTAAGAATTTTGGATGGTTGTCAACGGGTCTATTTGGTCCGTACCCAATAAGTTGTCAAGGCCAGTTTTCCTCGATAATGGAACAGAGACCTAAGCTCGGGTCACTACAAGTAGTATCGGAGTTAGTTTCCCTTTGATAGTGGAAAGGGCTACCCGAGAGATGGAGCCACCCCTTTAAAGAGATAGGAGGAAATGGCTACCAGGAACGTGCAATCGCCACTATCACTGGGAATAAGTGATGAGACATAGTGCAATGATGACATTGCGAATATAAGTGGAGGAGGTTGTAACACTCATACCCTCAAAGATAGTCTCACATCTAAAACTCGCAAAGTGTGAGAGTGGTTATAAGTGGTAGGGATTACTACTTGACAACTTGGACTTAAGCATTTTGGGTGGTTGTCAACGGATCTATTTGGCCCAAACCCAACAATTTGATAGGCACAGTTTTTCTCGATAACAAATCAGTGAACTAAGCCCGGAATGCTACATCAATGGTGGTGCTTCATGGGGTCATCCAGTAATGGAGACTAGCAGGGACATCCATTCCAAGGGTGGAGATTCATGGAGCCATTCCTATACCAAAGGCTCGTGCTATCATCCATCCGAAGGTAGGAGCTTCATTGGAGGTTGATCTTCGGGGAAAGCTTTGTGGAGGATTAACCATGTAAGTTGGGTTAGAAAAGGGTTTGTGGGAGTGCGAGTGGATCGTCTGCAGTACCGCAGACTCTGCAATAAAATCATGGATCATCGGAGCCGTTCGATCTTGATCGAATGGTTCGCACGAAATCCCACTTTTTGTGGGCACATATCGTGGAAATTCGTTCGAACCACTTCATCAAGATCAAGCAACTCAAGTGGACCCCAAATTTTACTGCAAATTCTGCAACTCTGGAAGGAAACAAAAGAGAAAAGTGCTCATATTTGTTGCTCTCATCCTCTTAAATAGCCACTTTCTCACACGATCAACACTAGACACACATACATACATGATACATATGGATTGTCCCATTAGGACCATTGCTAGAACACTCATTTTTATTAATATTTTCTATCATTTTGAGTTTGATGCTGGTTAGTTTGCGAATGTTATCATATTCTTATTATTAACATTCATTTTTACAAAAAATCCTAAATTAATACGAAGTGATTATATCTTTGTTTGTATTACTGGTGTCTTTTCTATTTTTACAAATGATCATTCTGTATTAATTTAAGATTTTTTTGTGAAAATGATTAATAATAGTAAGAATATGATATAGAAGTAGTAAACAAATAAGTATTGTGCTTGAAATTATAGATAACATTAGCAAAATGAATGTGCTCATTACAATTCTAATGGACGCAAGGTTCAATGGGTAATTTCCATATATATATATATATATATGGGTAAAATGGGGCTGCCCCCAGGGAGTAGCCAACTTGGCTACTCCCACTCCTATTTTCCCAAATTTTTTTATTTTTTTGGAAAATAAAAATTTATATATTCATCATTATATCCCTCACACATTCTATTAAAATTTCGTCAGAAACAGAGACTCCTAAGCCCTCCATCCAGACGTCATTTTTTTAACGGTCGCATGATTTTTTAAATCGACCATGTTTGGATGGAGGCCGTAGGAGTCTCTGTTTCTGACGAAATTTTAATAGAATGTGAGAGGGATATAATGATGAATATACAAATTTTTATTTTCCAAAAAAATAAAAAAAATGAGGGGAAAATAGGGGTGGGAGTAGCCAAGTTGGCTACTCCCTGGGGGCAGCCCCATTTACCTCTCTATATATATATATATATGGTAAAATGGGGCTGCCCCCAGGGAGTAGCCAACTTGGCTACTCCCACCCCTATTTTTCCCTCATTTTTTTTATTTTTTTGGAAAATAAAAATTTGTATATTCATCATTATATCCCTCTCACATTCTATTAAAATTTCGTCAGAAACAGAGACTCCTAAGCCCTCCATCCAGACGTCATTTTTTTAACGGTCGCAGGATTTTTTAAATCGACCATGTTTGGATGGAGGCCGTAGGAGTCTCTGTTTCTGACGAAATTTTAATAGAATGTGAGAGGGATATAATTATGAATATACAAAATTTTATTTTCCAAAAAAAATAAAAAAATGAGGGAAAAATAAGGGTGGGAGTAGCCAAGTTGGCTACTCCCTGGGGGCAGCCCCATTTACCTCATATATATATATATATATATATATATATATATATATATATATATATGAGGAAAGGGAGCCTACTTTGTGAAGTAGGTAACTTACCTACTTCACATTTCATTTTTTGCAAAATTTTTACTCTTTTTTCAAAAATGTCACCATGGGTTTTCATAATTATATCCCTCTAATATGTCATTCAAATTTCGTCAGAAATAGAGACTCCTACGGCCTCCATCCAGATAATCAATTTTTAACGGTCACAGATTTGTTGTATTTTCCATGTTCTGGATGAAGGCCGTAGGAGTCTCCGTTTCTAATGAAATTTGAATGACAAATTAGAGGGATATAATTATGAGAATCCACAGTGGTATTTTTGAAAAAAAATAAAAAATTTTGCAAAAAGTGAAATGTGAAGTAGGTAAGTTACCTACTTCACAAAGTAGGCTCCCTTTCCTCTATATATATATATATATATATAGGAAAAACTTGAATTGAGGTGGCGCCTCATTTCAATCACAGTGCGACAGATAAACTTACCCGTCCGATTACCATCGACGGTTATAGTAAAAACCACCTTTGGAGAGTCGATACCACTACGACTCTATTAATGATGTTCTATTTATAGAAAATTATCATATTCTATTAATGATGACAGATATGGTGGAAATCAAATGAATTCCTATTTTCTAGCGGATTGGTTATGTTCGAATGGAATTCTCTTTATTCCTAAAATATGTTTTTTCATTAACGTTTCGTTGAAGTAGTATTCAGAATTTCTAGTCATATCTCCGTGAAACTCAATGGAAATCGGCGAAACATCAGATCCTCAATTTTACAGAGATAATGCCCAGGTAATGTACGTTTTTCATTTCCCTGTAATAATGTTATGTATGCAAATCACCAGAAATATTTTAATTTTGGTTGAAAGACGATCTGGTTTTTGAATCGAAGTCGTTATATGCGTTAACATTTTGGGCTTTTTTATTTTAATACGTGACATTATTATATTTTGTATCTCTAGTTATCTGACGGAGAGGGTGAACTTATTGGACTCGGGGCACGAACTGATAATAATTTACATCAAACAGGTATGCTGAACTACACCATGTTTAAAACTTTGCAACCTTTGTTCATTTATATGTTGTTGTTAATAAAAAATCGCAAATTACTTAAATTACGTATATTTGGTCGTATAGTTCAGTATTTTACATTAATGACCTACAATTTACAATCTTGAACATCATTTTACATCATACGATCCTATGTGATATCGTCCAAATGGTGACATTTCCAGTCCATTATACCAGTTAAATTACATATACGTGCATCATTTTATATTATCTGTCATTATTTTACATTTATAGGTAATAATTTAAATTAAAAATAACTAATTTTTGCAACTACATTTCTAATAAATTTCAGATAACTGCTCTATCAGTGACCCCGTCAATGCTATCACACCGCATATAGGCCAAATATTTCTATCTATTCAAGATGCATATAACTTTTATGAGGCATACGCAACTGAGATTGGATTCAATGTTAGGAAAGCAAGCTCTAGAGTTGGTAAAGATAAGATTTCCAAGGAGCGGAAAGTTATATTTAAATCTTTTGTTTGCTGGAAAGAGGGATTTTCTAAAAATACAGATAAATCAATGTCAGTGGAAAATGCAAGAAGTGATGAGAGTGATGAATGTATATTTTATAAGGAGGAGCGCCGTGTTGGCATATCAAGGACTGGGTGCAAAGCTTTCATGTCTATATCATATAGGCATGATCTCAATGATTGGTTTGTATCGAATTTTGAACCTGATCACAATCACAATCTTGTTTCTCCATCTAAACGCAGATACCTCAGACCAAATAGACGTTTTTCAAAAGCCACTAAAATGCTTGTGAAGTCAATGAATGATGTAAATATACTTGTATCCAAGCAGTCAGCTTTCATAAACATGTCCAGTGGTCAAGTTGGTAGCATTGTTCGAGATATTTATAACTTGAACAGAAAGGAGAAGAAACAACGTATTGGGATGGATGTGCACCTTCTAATTGAACATTTTGAAAGTTGTAAGGCCAATACCCCTGAATTTTACTATGCGTACACAACCGATGATGATAACAGGCTTACTCAGTGTATATGGATTGATAGTGCCTCCATTGAGGATTACAAATTATTCGGAGATACAATATCGTTTGACACAACATATAGGACCAATGAATACAACCTGGTATTTGGATCTTTTTGTGGTGTTAACTATCACGGTTACACAATCTTCTTTGGGAATTCGTTCATGAGCAGGGAGACAACCGAGTCATTCTCGTGGTTATTTGAGAGATTTCTAGAAGTAATGAGCAAACATCCAGTATCTATAATCACAGATGAAGATCCGGCAATCTGTGCAGCTGTTAGGATATGCTTACCACATACTGTTCATAAATTCTGCACTTGTCATATAATGGCCAAGCTTAAAAGTAAGCTTGGAAAGATTAAAGATATAAACGAAGTTCTATCTGCGTTTTCCATAGTTGTATGGAAAAGTATAATTATAAGAGAATTTGAGTAGGGTTGGTGCAAGATAATTGATCAGTATGATCTTTCATCTAATGTCTGGTTGAACGAGAAGTATAGTATAAGATTTAAATGGATTAGTTTATATCTTAAGGATTTTTTTGGGCTGGTCAGCGTAGTACACAGAGGAGTGAAAGTATGAATACATTTTTGCAACATCACATCACTAAACAGAACTCCTTACTAGAATTTGTCTGTAGATTTTAAAGTGCAATTCAACGACGCAGGGAAAGAGAGAATGACCTGGATAACATGGGCGATGTTTACACTCCAAAATCAAACTTCAAATGGAAGATGGAGGTACAAATGGTTCGTATATACACCAAGTTCATATTTTATAAATTTCGATATGAATTGAACGAAGTGAAGGAACTTAATGTTCGAACGCATATGAACTCCCTGGATTACTGTCAGTATTTTGTGTCATATATTGGGAAGTCTGATGAAGAATTATGTGTTTCATCGTCAACGGAAAGCGACGTTCTTGTTTGTGAATGCAAGAATATGCAATTCTTTGGATATCCATGTAGGCATATACTTGCAGTATTGAAGATAAAGAACATGGAGCGTTTGAATGAGGAATATATAATGAAAAGGTGGACAAGAACCATTAAAAAATCAGGAAAGTATCCTATTTATGTGACAGTTGCACACCAAGAAAGGTCGTCTCAGCTAAATCAATTGTGTTCTTATATTATTTCAGCTTCTGTTGAACATGATGAGGATATATTCTTATTTGCCAAAGAAAGATTAAGTGATTTATGTAGCAGCATTGATCGCATGATAAGTAGCAAACCTTCGTCGAGTTCTACAACAGTGAACAATACAAATGTTCCAGATATGATTACGGAAGCAGCTGTTAAAGAACCTAACGTTGCTAGAACGAAAGGAAGTGGTCGTGGTGGTAGACCTAAGGGCGTTGGCAATCGTATAAGATCGGAAACTGAAATAAGAAGAAACAGAGGCCGACAATGCAAATCTTGCCTCAAATACAATGTTGGTCACGATTCCAGGAATTGTCCTAATAACAAATCTGCCAGTCATGGTAAATATTTATCATTCGTTGTTTATTAATATGTGTTTTTTTCCACTAATCTTTGTGTTTTATTGTGCAGTTGAAAATGAATGAAATTAAAGTGATTTGATCAAATTTTAATAAAGTAAGATTATATTTTTTGATAATTTGTTGCCACATTTTATACAACTAATATAAACCATATTAATATTGCTTATTATTTTCCTTTTTATTCTGTTTGTGTCTGCAGGTTTCCAATCTTCTGAAAGATTCATGGATGCAAATGAACTTTGAAGTTTGGATGCTTATTAGACTTAGATTATTTATTTATATGTATGTTTGATGATTTCTGTTTTTTGATCATTTTTTTGTAAAATTCAAACAATGTGATATTTATGTTCTATCAGATTAGATGTATCCCTTGGTATTATCATATCATTGAATTCATCTATTTATGTTCTATCAGATCAGATGTATCCCTTGGTATTATCATAACATTGAGTATTTCAGATATTTGATTATAAAGTTGACACATTGCAGTAAGCCAGTTGATTATAAAGTTGGTCATAAATCATTAATGAAGATTAACAAACAATTAGTAATCAGCGTGCACCCATCATCGTGATGTTATTCTTTAATATAGGAAGTTTTTCTATTATTGGAAAACTATAATTTTTCAATAATTTACATACCGCGTTATTATTTTACAAAACGTTATCATATTTTACAAAACGTAACAATATTTTACAACTATTTTATTGATTGAAAGATTGAATTAGATGAAGGGTTCTTTGATGAAAGGTTGCAACTTTTTGAAAGTTTCATTATTTTACGACTACATTATTGGCTGAAAGTGTCCAATTGTTAATATAATTGTTTCCATACAAATGACCAATTGAAATACTTTACGTAAATTTTAATAATTTTAGAAATATGTAGATGATATGAAGAATAACAAACAATTAGCAATCAGCGTGCACCCCTCAGTGTGATGTTAATCTTTAAAGTAGAAGAAGTTTTTCTATCATTGGAAAACTCTAATCTTACAAGGAAGTCTTTTATATATCGAGCGTTGTAATGTATCTCATATGTTTTACAAATATATTCAATATTTACATACCACGTTATTATTTTACAAAGCGTTATCATATTTTACGAAAAGTGACACGTCCTTTCAAATTTTAGACGTCGGTTATACTGACTGTTGAATGGTTATGGGAAAGTGGAAATAATGATGACGATAGTACTTCGGATATTGGAGCAGGATTTCGGCAGGAGATAGTAATTTTTTGGCCCTTTCTCGAGACAAAAAGTGACGTTTGGCATTTCTTTAATATATATAAAGCGAGATATGCTCTTGTTGTCAACCTATATATCAAAGGAATGACGACTTCCATTGTGTTCGGGCGGCAACTGGAAGGAGCAGTATTTTAACACCAGGTTCTTAAATCTGAAGCTTTACTTTTCCTTCTCGAGTCTTAAGATTCGTTGCTTGATGTGCTTATTAATGAGTTGGAAAATGAGAAGAATGAGTTCATGTTCTTATATAAAAGGCTTGGGATAGCAGAGTCCAGATTCTTTGATAATGTCTATCCCTTCAAATTATTGGCAGCCAAATACAAAATGAGTCTTATTAGTCAAAGAAATTTTTTGAATGCTCATTTGATTCTGGGAAAAAGTGTAGTCTTAATGATGGAAGCAAGGCTTGACTTCTGGAAGTACAATTTCGACATACATGAAATTATTGAGTCTATTAAAGTTCAGTTCTTTAAGCTGATGAACAGAACTATTTCTCTATTAATCAACCGAGTCAATTCAGATTGGGAATTATACATTAATGTTGGGAATGCTTACTTGGACTTAATGGAATACTGGTATGAACTATACCATGCGGGTGTTGATCTCATGACTGCTATTTCTATCTACCAGTTCTATTGGAAACTTTTGTTTGATTTTGACTCCAGATGCAGCAATGACTATATTCAGCACTGTTCAACGCCAGATTTTGTTGACTTATTAAAGTGCTCGCTACTAAGGGAGTCAATTTATGCTCCGATTACGGAAGAAAAGGGTTCACCTAATTTATATAAATCAAAAATTTATTAGAACTACTATTTCTCTTTCAAAGATATTCCAAGCCAGAAAAATATTGAATCTTTTTTCCACAATAACTCTGAGAGGGATCTGTTACAATGGAAGCTGGAAGATGCAAAATTGATTCTGATGGAAGTGTTTAATTCCTTATTATCCCTACAAAAAATTTCCTGGATGCTGATGGAAGAGTGATAAATAGGAAATATACTCTAATTTGGGTCATACATGTTAATTGGATGGGATATCCAATTCATAACTGGATTACTGATGGGCAAAAAAGGAAGAGGGCACTGGAAAGAGGCACTAAAAGAAAAAGGACAAAAGCTGATATTATTGGGTACTTAAAGCCTGCATGACTTCTTGGCGATGAACTAAGGAAGTGTACGTATCCATTGGATACGTGAAAGTCATTATGAAGGAGGCAAATACAAGCAGGAAGAAGACCCAATTACTGGGAAGAAGATGGCTAAGGAAATGTACTCTGTGCTGGGTCTGTAAAGACCAGATTCTGACTTAACAACAGATTGTATTTTAGTTACTTTTTTTATCATCTCCTGTTCTAGATGACTCTTATCTGTAATCCCCCATGAAGGGCTCCGCTTGTTCTATCATGGTTGATGAAATAAAAGGCAGCTACCTTGGCTGCAAAAACCAGGTTTTGGAAAAAAATACAACATGTAACATATAGTCAATGCAAACATAGGTTACTCCTTAGATTTAAATGAAATGTTTGGTTCTAAAGAAATTATAAAGAAGAAAATGTGGAAACCTACACAATTTAAGACAATTAAAGAGTACATAGTTCTGACTTAAAATAAAAAACCCTAAGATATGTATTTAATATGTCATTTAGCTTTATCATTGTGTCGCCGAGTTCTCTATGTGACCACACGTTAACAACAATGAAGCTATTTCAGATTTGAATCTGTCGATATCATCGTAGGTGAAGTCCAACACCCTTCCTTCACATAAGTACTCCATCATCTTCATCACGTAAATCCCACAATCCAGACTCTGTAAAGGTTACTGCGGGCAATCTTGCACGTAAATGATCTCCAACCTGCAAGGCAGTCATCTGGTATGCTGTCCATGAAGTACTCAGAAATCCATCCATGCTGACATATAATTAAAAAAGAATGTTATTAACAGTCAATCAAGAAGTTTAATAAAATGTAAACTTTAATTATCTCATACCCATTTCAATACATCCTTCTTATGGAATTTTGTTTCTTTCATAGAATTGTATGAAAGAAACTTTCATACTTTAAAATCGGTAACAAAAAGGTGCCAATGGTTTCTTATGTGGATAACAGTGAAGATTTTATCCAACTCTGGCATGAATAAACCCTCTTTGTATAGCTCTTCAAGCTTATCAAATTCACTTTCCGTAGCATTGACCACCAGGTTCACAAAATATTGCTGCAAAAATACAAGTAATAATACTAAATTATGATGATTAAAGATATTTGAGATTAATTACATCAGTAATCATAATCTCACCATTTGAAATATGGGTGTGAATACAAATGGGACAAGATCATTAGTTGTGCAGTATTTATGGTGCAGTACATCCATAAACATGTCGATTATCTACAATATCAAAAACAATTTGGTCATAAACAAATATAAAATGGTAGATATTATAAACATACGTACCGTATCCTCAATCATTCTTTCGTATAAGAAGTTATGAATATCCCTTCCTTTACAACTCCGATTTCCCGGAGTGAAGTATGTGACGTTTAATCTGATGAATTTTATTTAATTAAGATTATATATCTAAAGTTAATGATTTCTACATATAAAAGATGAAATCTGTGGTAAATTACTTAATTGTCGGCAGGATCGCGAAGAAATTCTTGGATCGTTTTCTTTGTTTGTTCGGACACTTTTTTGTAACCAATGAAATCGGTTACTAGATCGCAGAGATACTGATTGTTATTCAATCAATTATAGACAAGGTTAGAAACAGTTGATATCATAATTATAATATACATAGTTGTGTATTCAATGACATAAAAGGATTTGTTTTATTTTTCAGTGCCTTACCTCACTGCATGTGTCATTCTCTTGTCTTCCAATTTCCTCTTTCCCTTGCTTTTCTGCTTCTTGTACAAATTTTTTTGCCTCTCTTCTTTGTTTCAATCTTTTTATTATTGAGATCTGTTGCACAGTGACTTTTTCCCTCTTTTTTCTTTTTGTAATAGGCTGTGTGTTCTCATTTTCTGATTTTGAATGGTCACCAATGTTCAGATCGAAAGAAGGCATGTCACTCTTTAGAGGTGAATCTTTTTTTGTTGTATCTTGAAATTAATACAGTAGATCTTCATCACAGATTTCAGAAATCAAATTCTAAAGTCTTTCTCCGATAACTAAGTCACTAGGTTCCAAATCTCCTGCATTTACATCAGATACATTTCGTGTTGTTGCATCCATCCTTGGTCATTGTTATCAATGTCACCTTCATCTTTATTTCCAGATATATTCTCCAAAGTTTATTCTGAATCTAATGTTTTATGACCAAGATCATTCATATCATGATCAGGAACCATTTTTATTTTTTCATTCAGCTCCGTAATCATAGTTGTTAACCTAATATTCTCCTTTTTCAATTCTAAATTTATTCTGATATGTTCTTCAACTTTTATCCTATATGTTTCACTTATTTCTTTGATCTTCTCTTTTAGCTCCTATATCTCAATCGAAAATGCATCACACATATATGTTTTTTGTTTCTTTTTTTTATAATGTCTGCACTGGAAACCCAATTATCTTTTTTTTGGACAGTCATTTCTTCCAGCTGTTGCTTTCCTTTCCTTTTTAAAGCATCATCTGGTATTGGGATTGTTGTACGATCAAAATTTCTGGTCTTCTAACCGCAAAACCATCCATTGTAAACTTCTCAAAAGGAAAGATATACTCGTCTGCTCCTATCTTTACAATTTCATTTTTTGAAGTTATAAAGCAGACAATATCTATATAAACAAGATAATTTATTATTGGAAAAAAAAATTAAATTACGAGTCATTCAGTATTTTATTAATCATCTCAAAAAGGCTTACTTGATAACAACTTATTGAAACCAATGCTCTTGAAACTCCTTTGATTGGTCCAGCCCACTTCCTTATTCGTGGCCTAAAAACTCCTCTGATACATTGGTGTTATTAATATTTTTTATCATTTAATAAAATATATTTTCAAAATACTCACATATAAGCAGGCAACACATCCTGTAAGGTAACCAAGAGTTACCCTTGATGAACCTGCTCTTCTCTTCTGAACTCTACTCACAACATCATCCATGTTGAATAGTATCATCCTTGCTACAGCCCCATACCAGTTAAAGTATCTTGTATATTCAAGTAATTCTACGTAGTGTAACAAATCTTTCGGAAAAGAATATGAAATGTTTGGGAAAAGGAATGTCGCAAACATCAAAAGTATCAAGCATGTAACATAAATAGAGACAGCGTTGTCATCATCTCTATTGTACTAGTCCTCGAGTATGTTATTCAACTTCCTTCTATTGAAAATCATTCCTTCTGCAAACATTTTGTGAGATATAAAAGATTTCCATTGAAGGTGTCTTCGTCTCACTGTTATTGAAAATCCGGAGCTTGGCAGGCCCAAAATTGCCCCAACTTCTTCATCACTGAAACTCACTACCTTGTTCCCAAATCTGAAATTTCTGCCTCCTTGGTATTGCTCAACCAACCATTGAAGATTTTTTCTTTGTATGTCAACATGGCTAATGTTAATTATTCTCCCAAAAGCTGTCTTTGACAGTAGTGCTTGTTGTTTGGGCGTGGGTCTATGGTTATCAATGAACTGAACAAAATGTTCAATGTAGCACCTGTGTTGTACATAACCTTTACCTAAAGAAGAGAAAAAATATATTGTGTTTGAAATAATCAGTGATTTTGTTCTTACAAATAAAAAACCCAATTTATATCTAAGTAAAAATAAGTACTCATACTTCCAAAATCATCATTAAGCTTCAGAGCATCCTTATCAACATCGAATTCCTTTGTTTTGATAAATTGTAGTTGTTGTCCTTCTGTTCATACCAGTTACCAGAGATAAAATTTGTCTAAAATTGTTAAAATAGTCGTATAAAAATGAAAATATACTTACTTTTGATTTGCTGCTTCGGCCGATGGATCTGGAGTTCCATCTTCGCACCCCCACTGTATTGATCTGAGTCTTCATCCCGTTTCCTCGTTGGTTCAACCAGGTTGGATTGCATCTCCTCCATCGTCGCATGATGTCCCTCTTTTCTCCTAAGATAGTGATTTCTCGAGTGGAAGCTCTCTCCTGGATCGAATAGCTAGAAGATCGCCCGCCTTGCCGTCGTCGCCCTTATGCGGCAAGTTCTTTTTGATTAATTTCAAATTAGGTTTTCTTGTAACTTTATTTTATGAATATACTTCATATGTTAATTTCCTTAAATTCGATTCAATTTACTTACATAACTCTTTATTTGAATTATTGGCAATTTTGTATTTTTTGAAATTAAAAGGGAGCTCGTTTTCGGTTTTGACTAAAAATATAAAGAATTTGAATTTTTAAATTACAAATTGATTTAACTTAATCAATGAGTAATCATTAATTTGGTAATTAATTAATTATCGAAAACTTCATTTCCCCTTTTTCCTTTGCTCTTCAACCATTGGTAGCTAGCTTTTGCTTTTGAGAATCATTTCTGCTTTATCTTCTCCAAGTCTAAACAGGTCAGTATTTTATCTTCATCTACTCAATATGTTTGTTCTTCATCTTTTTTTCCTTTGTTTAAAATTCCAGTATATGTTTTCATCAATCTTTATGCACAATTTTAATGTAAAAGATTCATTTTTGCGTTTAGCGTTTGATTCTTTGAATCAGACATGTGTTTCTCGCAAAAAATTATTCATATCATCTGCAATCTCATTCTAAAGCGAAATTTTCCTGTTGTATATAAAATCACTAATTTAATTTTCAAATCCGTAATTCAGGATTTCATACATTGTTTAGTTATCAATGCTTATGTTCTCTATTGAAAGCATCAAAAATTTCAAAGATAAAATTTTTAATATGTTATATAATTCAAATTTCACCATGAGAGCATCATTGTCAGCATGTACCATGTATATCTTCCCATTTTATTTGTAGAGTCGGAAACATAAAACCAAGCGAAAACTCAAATTGTAGAATAGAAGATGAAGATGTAAAATATAACATGCTTTTGTAAAATATAGACTGATAATGTAAAATAGATGCAACATTGGCAATTACTTAATGCAAAAGGTAAGAGAACTCAGTAAAATACACTCAAATCTTGTAAAATAAATTTTACATTTGTAATATATTAACATACAATTGTAAGTATAGGTGATCAAGATTCTAAGAAAATAAATATACATTCCTATACGTTACGTTCATATATTAATTGAGATATACATTAACATAATAGTGTAGCCTTTTGTAAAATATACAATTTATACGTAAAATATGAAAAGTGTTGGTAAGCTTGTTTAAAAGTTTGTAAAAAATATTCTACAGTTATCATAATGACATTGTAAAATATTTTATAAAATTGTAGTTGTCGTTTGTATCGTGTAAATTATAGATATATAACGTAATTCAATGTTACATTTCCTTATGTCTAAATTTCTAATTATGTATATGCGTATACGAGAGTTTGCAATATCTTTTTCAATTTCGTATTTTATTACGCAGCCGAATGTAATTTTTTTACTTAATATGTGTAAAATATGTCAACGTCTTTTAGCATTTTTTCTGTATAAGCGTTAGATTATATGTTGTAAAATATGACATAAAGATGCAAAATAGCACAATATTTTGTAATATCATAACAGATTATCTCAAAATAAGTTGCTTTTAATCAACCGAGATTTTGCCGAAACGCTGTGTTCTTAACCATGCTTATTTGCTAAATATAGAATGATTAGTGACGTGTAATATTTTATTTAGCATTAATTTAACCATCCCTTATTTTAGGAATGTTAGTTGTCACGAAAACCACATAGTGGTTTCAATCTCCTTCGTACAATCTTCATCCCACGGCCTAAGATGAAACCTTTCCTTAATCAAGGAAAGATGCCACCTCAATTCAAGTGCACCATATATATATATATATATATATGGGGTTGATGGGGCTGCCCCCTGGGGGTCGCCAACATGGCAACCCCGCTCTATTTTTTGGCAAATTTTTTTATTTTTTTTGAAAAAAATTGACATGTATATTCATCCCTATATCCCTCCTATATGCCATTCGAATTTCGTCAGAAGCAGAGACTCCCACGGCCTCCATCCAGACAGAGTCGATTTAAAAAATCCTGCGACCGTTAAAAAAATGACATATAGATGGAGGACGTAGGAGTCTCTGTTTCTGACGAAATTTGAATGACATGTAGGAGGGATATAGGGATGAATATACATGGTTTTATTTTTCCAAAAAAATAAAAAAATTTGCCAAAAAATGAGGTAGAGGCAGCCATGTTGGCTACCCCTAGGGGGCAACCCCATTTTTCCCTATATATATATATATATATATATATATGGGTCATATGGGCTGCCCCCTAGGGGAAGCCAACATGGCTGCCCCCGCCTTATTTGGGCAAATTTTTTTATTTTTTTTGAAAAATAACACCATTTACATTCATCCCTATATCCCTCCTATATACCATTCGAATTTCGTCAGAAACAGAGACTCCTACGGCCTCCATCCGGACAGTAATTTTTTAACGGTAACAGGATTTTTTTAAATCGATACAATCGAGATGGAGGCCGTAGGAGTTTCTGTTTCTGACGAAATTCGAATGGCATGTAGGAGGGATATATCGATGAATATACATGGTTTTATTTTTCAAAAAAAAATAAAAAAAATGATGAAAAACGGGGCGGGGGCAACCATGTTGGCTGCCCCCAGGGGGCAGCCCCATTTTTTCCTATATATATAGGGTTAAATGGGGTTGCCCCCTGCGGGGAGCTAATTTGGCTCTCCGCCTCATTTCGCCTGGTTTTTTTATTTTTTTTTGAAAATTTCTTCTGTGGAATTTCATCACTATATCCCTATATTATGTCATTAAAATTTTGTGCGAAACAGAGACTCATACGGCCTCCATCCGGAGATTCGTTTTTTAACGGTAACAGAATTGCTAAAAACAACCTCATCTGGATGGAGGTCATAGGAGTAATTTTACCGATATAATATAGGGATATATTGATGAAAGTCCACGGAAGAAATTTTCAAAAAAAAATAAAAAAATCGGGTGAAATGGTGCGGGGGGAGTCAAATTAGCTCCCCCCATGGGGGCAGCCCCATTTTACCCATATATATATATATATATAGAGAGAGAGAGAGAGAGAGAGGGGGAGATGGCTGATCCTGTGAGATGGGATTTTGGTGAGATGGAAAATTCTGGACGACTAGTTTCAACTAGGAGAGAGAAAGTTAGGAGAGAGAATACAAAAACTTGTGGTCCACAACCTCCCATCTAACCATCTCACAAAATCCCATCTTATAGGAATACTCATATAGGGGGCCTTTCAAATGAGACTTGTCCTTCCATCTCCAAGGAAGGCAACGATCTGTGCCATCAGATTCAAATCCAATGGCACATTCAATTTTGATGGCCAAAAGGGTATTTTGGTCATCAATTTTTGCATTATTTATGCACGCTAATTAATATTCCAAAATACTAAATTTAGCTAGTTTTATTTTTGGTATTTTTCGCAATACCATATTTAGAAAATATCTAATTTTTTCTGGACGATATTATCTGGGTATATTTTTGTATCCTCACGCATTTTTTTTGTAGAATTTAAGGTTCCTTTTGTAATGACTGCATGTTTTTTGTAGAATCCATTGTTCATTCAAAAAGTCGTCCGTTATTTGTAAATTTTGCATGGTTCTTTGTAAAATACAATTCATATTAGTAATTAATGTGTGGTTCTATGTAACAATTTTATGATTCTTTGTATAACAAAATTCATATAGTTTTTTGTAAAAATTGTGGTAATCATTCACGCTTAATTGATGCGAATAAAAAAATCAACGTATAAAACACATCTAAAATGTATAATGCACATCAAAAATGTGTAATGCACATAAAAATGTGTAATGCACATCAATATATACAAGATACAATTTTCATTCGTAACCATTTGATATGTAAAAATACATAACAAATTTGTATAATACATAAGAAAATTGTATAATACAGACTAATATTGTATAGTACACATCAATATTGTATAAAACTGTGAATCGTTTTTCATCCAGTGCTGGCTGCAATATTTTGTTGTTGTTGTTGATGAGGTCTTTGATGATGGCGGAGATGAGCGACGGCCGGAGTACATCGCCATTGTTGCTGTCGAGTGTATCCTCCTCTTCCTCCTATATCCTCCTCTAACAATAAGGCACGTGATAATGCACATGAGTACACTTCAGGACATAAATGCAAATAGTGAAACAAGCATGAGGTGATTAGAAATTATCAATTCAACCACAACACGGCATGTAGCATAATAGGGTTTATTTCAAATAAAGAAAAAATAAAAGGTGGGGTGTAAATTCACCAGCCAAGGCATGTGACCCACGTGTGTTGCGTGCGGTCCGGATACCACCCTTAGATTCAGATTAAACGGTTGTAATTTGGGCGAGAATGAACGGGCTAGATTTGATCTGGTGCTTTGGTTCTTGATCGGACGTCTCTTAAGTGCTGTGGAAGAACCACGAAGACGGTATCTCCAAATGAACTTTGATCGAGCTGATCTCGCTTGACGGAGTCTGGATCAGAGCTCCAAGATGCTCGTTACACTCTTAGGAGGAATCCGCGTCGGATAGGCTCATTCAACAGCTGTAGATCTCGCTGATCGAAAAAATGGACAGAATGGGAACTCGGCTCGTACTGCTAAACTCTTCTCCCCTCCAGATCGATATTCCACGAGCCTGCAAGTATTGTGCACAATGCTCGAAGCACCAACGGCCTTGGCCTGATTATTCAGCACAAAATCAAAGAAATGGTGATGGAAATGTGTGGAATCCCTCTATCGATGGCGACGGCCGGAGTACATCGCCAACGTTGCTGTCGAGCGTATCCTCCTCTTCCTCCTATTTTTTCTGCGTGTGTAGTTAGGGTTTTGGAATGATTTGTTGGCAACGTGAATGACAAATTAGGAGAGAGATTAATGAATAGCTATTTTAGGCTATTACATACTATATTTAGATAATGAATAATGACCAAAATGGGTTTTTTAATTAATTAAATAATAAAAATAACATACCAATAATGACAACCGCCGGATCAATTTTGGATGCACGTGATCGTTGGCCTTCCTTAAGGATGGAAGGACCATGTCCTATTTGAAAGATATCCTACTCATATATATATATATATATATATATATGTATGTATGTATGTATGTATATATATACACACACATACGAGGAAAGAGATCATACTCCATGGAGTAGATACTTACCTACTCCATTTTTTTTCACTTTTTATTTTTTTATGAAAAATGCTTCCATGGATTTTCATAACTATATCCCTCTAATATGTCATTCAAATTTCATTAAAACAGAGACTCTCATGCCCTCCATTCGGAACAGGTAAATTACCGCAAATCGAATACCGTTAAAATTACTTGTTCTGGATGGGGGGCATAAGAGTCTTTGTTTCTGATGAAATTTGAATGACATATTAGAGGGATATAGCTATCAAAATCCATGGAAGTATTTTTCAAAAAAAAATAAAAAAGGGAAAAAGAAGGAAATGGACTAGATAAGTCACCCACTCTATGGGGTAGAATCCCTTCCCCCCCTTTCTCTCTCTCTCTCTCTCTCTCTATATATATATATATATACACACACACACACACATACACACACATACACGAGGAAAGGGAGCCTACTTTGTGAAGTAGATAACCTTACCTACTTCACATCTTTTTTTAGCATTTTTTTTATTTTTTTTAAAATACCATAGTGGATTTTCATAACTATATCCCTCTAATATGTCATTCAAATTTCGTCACAAATAGAGACTCCTACGGCCTACAACCATACAGTCAATTTTTAACGGTCACAGATTTGCTCTATTTTACATGTTCTGGATGGAGAGTATAGGAGTCTCTATTTCTGACGAAATTTTAATGACATATTAGAGGGATATATTTATGAAAATCCACGGGGTTATTTTTCAAAAAATAAAAAAATTACTAAAAATGGATGTGAATTAGGTAAGGTTACCTACTTTACAAAGTAGGCTCCCTTTCCTCTATATATATATATATATATATATATATATATATATATATATATATATATATTTTATAGGGTTAAATGGGGTTACCCCCTGGGGGAGTTAACTTAGCTCCCCTACCTCATTTTCTCAATTTTTTATTTTTTTAAATGCTTAAATGGAAATCATCACCATATCCATATATTAGTTCATTCATGTTTTATGTGAAACAGAGGCTCATCGACTTCCATCCAGACAATCATTTTTAACAGCAGCAGAATAGTTGAAATTGAGGATGGAGGCTATAGGAGTCTCTGTTTTGCACGAAATTTGAATGACATAATATATATATTTATGAAAATCCACAGAAGTATTTTAAAAAAAATAAAAAAATAGGAAAAATGAGACGGGGAGCAAAGTTAACACCCTCTAAGAGACAACCACATTTTTCTCATACACACACACACGAATATAATGATGAATAGTTATATATGCACCCGTTATTTTGAAAAACAGTTATAAATAGTGTAATATTCATATTTACATCCATATCACGCCACTTTCTATAAGAATTAACAAAGGTTAAGAAACTACATCATCTCACAAGAACATCTTAGTAAATGATGTCAAGAAGGGAATCATGCTTCCGAAGAGGTAAGTGTGAATGGAAATTCATATTTATGATTATGGTCATTAATCTTATTTTATTGCTCTCCAACAAATATATATAGGAATAGAACACAACTTGTCCAGTCTCACATAACAATGAAAGTGTTCACTGTGCATTTCAAATGAACATATTTTTTTGTTTACACATTTGTATGAATTCTTTGAAATAAGACATACTATATTATGGATCTTGTATGTGTGTGGGTACATCCCTGAGTGTGGCTTAGAAGGGTTTTAGTTAGTTCAGGGTGCATTTGGTATGCGGTTTACCCGAGGTAAACTAGTAGGGGTTTCCTGTTTTTGTGTTTTGGTGTTTGGATAGAGGGTAAAACTGAGGATGGATTTGTTGTGATATAATTGTATTAAAGTTTGAAAAAGTGAGTAGTTATTGTGATGTAATTGTATTGGAGTTTGAAAAAGTAGGTAGAAGTTGAGTAGTTTATATTTTTTAGTTGATATGATAATATAATATATTAATTTTTTGGAATAGATAAAAGAGAAATGATTTATTTATTGTATTAAAAAAAGGAAAAGTAGAGCCTACATGAAAGAGAAAAAAGGAGGTTTGTGGGGGTAAACCCCCCAAAGGGTGGTCATGGTCTTAGGATTTTAGTAAAAATCAGGGTTCAAGGAGGTTATCTTCGATTTAAAATGGGATTTTAAAGGTTGCTTAGGTTTGGAGGTTTTAGGTTGATTGTAACCGGGGTTTTCGACTCTGATTATGGTTAAGGTGAGGGCATAAATCTTATTACTTGGATTGCTTTTGGGAGGTAAGTATTAGGGTTAAGTGTTGAATGTTGGGTATGGGACTATGTGAAGCATGGCTTTGATTAGGCCGCATGTGGTAGGTTTCCTTCCCAAGGGGATAGACTCGATTCAAAACCGCATCTTTACCTCAGGTTATTGTTAACCATACATAACTTGCAATGCCACCATGCCAAGTTGATTTGAATCATGCATGAATATTATCATACATGATTGATCTTGTTGGTACAACTCATCTTGATTTGATGTTGGCAAAATCATTTGTAGATGGTTATTTGTAAAAGGCAGTGGTAGGTATTTGATCGGTTTGGGTGGATTTGGGTTATTCGGTTCGGGTTGAATTCAGTTTGGGTTGGAAAAATGGAACCCATCATCCAATCGAATTACTTCGGGTTAAGCTATTCAGGTTATTGGTTTGGGTCGATTGGGTTGGGTTAAAACCAAATAAATCAAATTGACTAAAGGTGAAAGTTACCACTTAATAATCATGCAAATCACTTTTCCTAAATTAACTTCAAGCTTACATGTCTACAAAGGCCCGTGGTTTAATGAGGATTTTGATGACTTATTTGTTTGTTAATAAGGAATAAATTATAATAAAGCAACCGTCATTCACAAATCACGTTCTTCACGTGGATTCCACTTTCCATCATGGCAACATGCATTTAATTCACATATGTCATCAAACTTATTTGGCTATTCCGTTCCCAGTTGTTATCATTTATTAATAAGTGAATAAATATATTTATATGTCATATATAATGGTATAAATATCGTGCACATATGCTTGTGTATATATATGTATACATAAATATGTTCTTATGATTTTTTGGTCGGGTCGGTGGGTCTAAACCACATGTTACCCATATTAATTGTTTGGGTTGATTGGGTGAGTCGGGTGGACACTATCAAAACCATCAACCAACCCATTACACATACAAATAAAACAGTTTGGTCTATCCCGACCTGAAAACCCAAATAACCCAAATTATTTAACCCATATCAAACGATTCGATTTGGTTATTTGGTTTGCCAAAACAACGTTTACCCCTAGTAAAAGGACTAATGTTTCATGTTAAAAAGATAAATTAACCGTGAAGGCTTAATATGTGACGAACATGCAGATTATGCATGTTCATGGTACATATGTTGTGAGAAACTTGAGATCATGAATTTTAAGCTACAAGTGCTAGGGAGATCTTAGAATTTTAAGTTAGAAGTGCATGTTCACTTGGAGGGAATTAATTTCAAGAATTCCGACGCCGTTAAAATTTAACAGTCTTGATGGAAAAGATAACACTATTAAACTAAATCAAATATTCAATGACACTATGGTGATATATTGTGATCTAAATACCACTAAGTTTCATTTCAGAAAGATAAAAAAATACGGGGAAAAGAGCTAGAACATGTAAGTTACATGTAGGGGTGCTAATCGAATCGAATACATTCAAATCCACGAGGATTCTGATTCAATTCATTATAAAAATTTCGAATCCGAACTCGAATCGAATATCGAATGAATTTACTAACTTAAATTCAGATTCAATTCATTTAGAGTTTCAAATATTCAAATTCAATTCATTTTATTTCGAATTTGAAACATTAATTGATATTTTAGAGTTTATATAAATAATATCGTATGAAGAATAATATATTATAATTATTTTCTTGTATAAATCTAATTTGGAAAGTATATCACTAAGATAAGTTGAAAAAAACTATAAAATCAAAGAAATATCAAACCAATACAATATACTGGATAAAAATACCCATTTTATAATTATTATGTCTTTTACAATATAAATATACTATTTTCCTATGATGAAGAAATGTATAAATACAATATAATTATACGAGTCTATCAAAAATATATAATATCATTGTCGAAAAAGCTGAAACATTATAATTATCATTACATGTTAAAGCAAAACAAGATCAAACTTATATAAAAAGTTGATACAAATTAACATTAACATTTGGAATAATGGGAATAGTAAAAAATAGTGTAGCAAGATAAAATCTTTTCAATAAGCATGCGGATCTTCAATATCAAAAACCAATTCATGTAAATGAAATATATGAATTTTTGATGTACAAAGGAACAATTTACATTATGGTGAGAAGAACTTGTATATTACTCATGTGATGATAAAATTTGCCTTGACAATGATAATTATCATGAATTGTCATTCCACAAATAAAAACAACAAAAAGTAAAGGATATATATATATATATATATATATATTTCGAATCATGACAAATGTTAAGGAGAAACGTGAAGTAGCAAAATAATCATTTTCACATGCTACGAAAAATGCCATCATAATCTACCGTGGGTATTTAGGATCTTTGTTAGATAATGAAAGGAGGGAATGGAAAAAACAATGTAAGGAATGTGGGAACATGAAAATAAATGTATGGGTGAGGATTTAGAATAAAAATCAAATTTGATCTTTTTTATTAGATTTTATGACTAATAATTTTTACGCTTTTTTATACTTAATATTTAGTTTTTAACTAATATGATTATACATACATATATACATATTAATTTGGGTATGGTTTAGAGTTTTTTGTATCCTCTTAATGACTCAAAATTTTTGAATAGCACACTAAGTTTAATTATTATACTTATATAAAGTATGCCATATCTAAGTTATTGTCATTAGGCTAAAATAATAAGTAAAGACAAAACTTAGAAGTTTTGTATAACTGACGCTTGAAGGATCCAAATTTCTAACTCATGATATTTTGCAATAAATCCATTTGAACTTAGTTATAAAGAGGAATGGAAAGAGATTTGGTCTCATTAGAGAGTTGTTGCATATACACATCATTAATTGACAAGTTACGCCGGTATGGTGTGAGACTATGAGAGTATGGAAATGATAAATGAAGGGTGAACATTATAAATCATATCAATGGAGCCCAGATATAATTATAAGTTTAAAACTAACTACTTAATAAATATAGTAAGTTGGTTTGAGAGAATCTTTAGTTGCTTGCAAATGTTATACTTAGTTATATAATGCAAATGCTAAATCTTTCAATGTAAATTGAATGTAATAGCTTCTTAATATATATTCATATATTCTTTTTGACATCTATTTACTTACAAATGAATTCGAATAGATGCATGCCAAGTATTTGACGTAATTATACTATAATTACTTGCACAAGAATATTCGAAAAAGACCTAATCAACCCAAAGTGGTTGTTACATGTATGTACTATTTATGTATTATGTATATATAAATACATTTATACATAGAGATACATATTTATATGGATATAAAATATCGAATCGAATTATTATCGAACAAAATTAGGTAAATTTATATTCGATTCATTTTAAAAATCATATACCCAAGTTAAATTCAAATTCAGTTAATTTGATTTTGAATTGAACTTTTTTTGAATTTTTATCGAAGACATTTTAATCAAATTTGAATAATTCAGTTCAATGAACAACCTTAGTTAAATGTTGTAGCATATTCTATTTTTTGTAATTATATTTACATCTAAATGTATATTTATTTGTATAATATATGATATACATTCCAAAGTTATCCTTTGCACTCGACCTTTCATAAATACTTCAAATGCTATCTCTTTGTGGATGAGATCACTCACTTACATACACATTAATATAATGTCCATATCTCCTTCAGAGTTCAGAGATTACCACACACAAAGTACTTTTTGCAACTAATGAAATAATAATATTTCAAAACATTATTTCCTCACATACGATAAAGATGATGTCATCTGCGGTAAATTTTTGATATATATTAATGTATAAGATGACATCATCTACAAATAAATCTACATGAGTATACCCTAGATCCTTGTGAAAATTAGATATCTAATTGTGCAATCAAATTAAGATTGTCTTTGGATGCCTAGCATGAACTGGTAATATGTCACAATATAAAAATTTTGTCCAAGTTCTTGTCATTTCAAAATTGTTTTTATGTTCATGTCCACCAAATTTATATGTAACTAATTTATATGTAACTAATGTAAAAATCAAAATAGAAAAACTAAACATTTACTTGTAAAACAAAATAGGGTTTTTATAACTTGTACCCCTTTAAGATATCACAATTTCAGTTATACCCCTACCTTTTTTGTAATATCAATTTTTCCACTCATTTCTTTCTCCATTATCACTTATACCCTTCCGTCAGACTGATCATCAATGAGTTGACTTAACCATAATTTTTTCAAATCTTGGTAGAGTTAAGAGGGGTATTATTAGCCAGACTCCTCTTCTTCCTCCTCTTCCCCCATCCTCTTCCTCCTCCTCCCACCTCCTCCTCCTCCCTCTGCGCCCGGAGTTCGTCGGAGTTCGTCTGCGCCTGCACCACGCACGGCCACACCATGCCCTCCGGTTGCCCCATCCATTGCCAACCACATGTCGCCTGCGACCTCCCCCAAAGCCGTGCGCAACCCTTTCCCAACCGCTAGCAGTAATCCGCCCTCAACCTTCACACACGCGCCCCAGTGTGCCCCCTTCTTCCCATCAGCCGCCAACCGCCGTCTCCAGCAACAACCATGCAACTAGCCCACCAACTGACCCTCGACGCACGTGCAACGCCTCCTCCGCTCGCCTCAATCAGAAGGTCATGCACCTCCAGCCCAACTGCTATCGATTGCCACCTGTCAATAGGAGACCTCCGCCGCTGACAATCTCCCTCCGCAGCAGTTGCTGTGATCACCCACTGCGGCACCCTACTCCGCTACCAACCCAAACCTCGTGCGTCGCACGTGCGTGCGATTCCCACACCCTCAACATGCGGCCCCAAAACCGTTCCCTGGCTACGTTGCAACCGCGCAGTCACCAACCGCCCTTGATTGCAGCCGTTGCGTTCTTCCTCGTGTGCCCTCCCTTGTTGTGCACCTACAGTAGCCGTGGCAGAGGAGGCAGGCTCCAAGGGTCAAGGGGGCCGTGGAGGCCCCGGGGCGAAGGTGCAAGGGCCAGGGAGGAGCTCAAGGCAGAGGTCCGAGTTCGTGCGTAGAGGGGGAGGCGCAGGTGCAATGTGAGGAGATGGGGTGAAGGGGTGGGCTGCAAATGGTCGGGAGGAGCCGATGGAGGAGTAGGAGGCAGTAAGGAGGAAGATAAGGGAGAGGAAGAGGATGTGAGAGGAGGAAGAAGAAGTGCCGGAACATTTCACTCCAATTTTTAAATGTAATTCCCATTGTGTCATTAAAGTTAAGGTCTATTTGTGTTGGAGATAAATGGCAACTAACCCAAGGGGCACAAGTGATATATTGTCAAGAAGTTAGGGGCACAACTGATATACCAAAAAATAAGGACATAACTGAAATTGCGTTATCTCAAAGGGGCACAAGTGATAAAAACCCAACAAAATAAGTATTTGGAGATAGAGTAACATCTACATAGATGAAATATATATAATATATACAAATGAATACCAATCTAAAATTTATCTTAAAAAAATATACATTAATGATATGATGTATATCATATGTGAGGAAATAACATTTTGAAATACCATTATTCCATTAGTTACAAAAAGAAGCACTGTGTGTATGGTAATCTCTGAACTATCGTAAGAAATATGGACATCATTTACATATTGATGACGTATGCAAGAATGTAATCTCATTAAAGAGATAGCATTTGAAGTTTTCAAGAAAAACCGAGGGCAAAAGATAACCCTAGTAAATTGTTATAAAATAAACATGCGGAAGCAAACATGGAAAAAAGATAAACAACAATGAAGAACACGGGATTTTAACGTGGAACCCTACTCCATGAGGAGCGGGATGAAACCACGGGAGAAGCCCTCTAAGGGGCGTGTTTCTCTATTGATTTTCTCTCAATGAGTACCGGAGGTCTGGGGCTCCTTATATAGCCTTCCCAGAGCCTCCAAGTCCCACCGTTGGTCCATGTGGGACTAAACACATGATGGGGTAAATGGATCTTCTCCAGGATCCATTTACCCTGCTACAACTTAATAGGTGCACTACCAAATACTCCAACACTCCCCCTCAAGCTGGAGCATGCAATGCTCAGCTTGGACAAACAAACAGAAAGAAACTCAACTCACGCTACAGGACACTACGGACAATATCAACCCAACGCGCACATGCTGCAGTCGAGGACGTTGCTTCTCATGCCGTGCAGGTGAGGAGGACGAACGGGCTGGAGTGTGAGTCAACTGAAGACTCGGAATCTGACCATCGAGTCTGAAACTGCACCTGAAGTCTCCTCGTCGGAGAACTGGGTCTCTCCCATCTGGCTCAGAGAATGGTGCACTGCTCTGGTGTACCTATGATACCACATGAAAACCCTTGCCCTCAAGGGAATGGTCCTCTGCTCTGGAGTCCCTATGGCTCACATGAAAACTCTGGCCGAACAACAAGAAGAATGATGGGGACCTCTGACAAAAGATGGCAACTTATGCTCATCTGACAAATGACCGCACACTCGTGCGTGTCTGAAACTGAGGACTCGGGATCAATCGTCGAGTCTGACAAAATCTGATTATCTGTAGAGTCTGAAATTCTGAACTGGTCTGGAGACTGGCATCTGAATCTGGATCTGAAGAATAGAACAGACCTGTGACTCTACATATACTCCCCCTTTCTCCCATACTTGTCGGAAAATGAACATCGGCAAAGTTGGGAGAAGACAATATAAACAGGGGGTAAAACATGGACTTGCGGCTTTTCATTTTTTTAAGCCGTCTGAATTTTTTTTGTTTAAGCCGTTTCATCATCTCTTTTTTTCGGCTTTTCAAAAAAAAATTTTTTTTTTGAAAATGCGTACGACTTTTCCCTTCTTTTTTTTTGCGTACGCGCCTCTTTTTTTTTTGAAACAAATGCCTCGTTTTTTTTCGCACATTTTTTTTCAGAGCCACATGGACCATACATCAGCCCTTCTTCTCTCTTTTCTCTTTATCTCCATGTTTTTTTTTATTTTGTGCCGTACAACACTAGCCCACTTGGACCTGCCTCTCCAAATATAGAAACAAAATTCTTGTCAAAAAAAATTGGCAATCGGCCCCTCATTTATCTCTTGTGCCGTTAGGTTTCCCAGCTTGGGGAACCCTCGTTCTCAACACCGCCGCCCTAGAGAGAGGTGCGGCAGCGCAAGCGCGCCGCATGGAGCGGCTTGGAGGTTGTACGCGCAACCTGGAGATGCGCCTGAGCTCTTGAGGTTCGATCTCCCTATGGACGCACCGCCTTAAGGGCCCCCTGCATGGGGCCCGGTCGCTGCTTGATAGACGCACAAGAGGGGGTCTTGCCAGTGCCGCCTAGAGGTTCCGCACCTCCTGGAGGGGCGCAAGGGCTGAAGGAGAGGGCAGAGGGGCGATGCGGCTTCGCAGGGAGGAACCCTAGCTCCGCCTGCATGGCTAGGGCGATTGGGTGCCGCCGCAGGCACCTGCGCTTGCCTGAGTCTGCCTGAGAGAAGGCGGAGATGGCACATGGGCTCCGCCTGGAGGTGGGTTTCTGATGCAGCACCGCCTTGGGTTTTCTGATGCCGGTGCGAGAAGATGATGCCGCCTTGGAGTTACTGATGTAGTGGGAGGTGCGGCACTGATGGGAGTTTCGATTGGAGGCGAACATCCTCTTGCAACGATCGACATGCACTTGGACTTGGAGGCTCATGCGCGGGGGAAGGAGGGAGCGCCGCCCTGGAGATCTTGCGTCTGCGCGAGAAGGAGGATCGAGGGGCGCTGGCGCGCCGCCGCATGGGGTTCTGGAGGTGCGCGACCATCGCGAGCCGCCTGCACCTGCGATCTGGGCACGTGATCGGAGCTCACACGTGCCTGCGATGGAGGAACTCGCCAGGGCGCGAGATCTGAAACTGTGGACTCACGATGAGGCGCGCGATCTTTCATCTGAGATGTGCTGGAGGGGTTGCGCAGATGAAGTCTATTGGAGAAGTTGCGCTTGCTGGTTGCGAGTTTTGCCTGGAAGGAGGAGCCTCGCGTCTGGATTGTTGACGCTAGGGCTAGCCGCGAAGATGCTGAACAGGGGCTGCGTCTGGAATAGCCTATGTTGAATCGCCGCATCACGATTGGATCCCCTGAATAGGGGTTTTGCGCAAGGAGTGCTGGAAGGTTGAGGAAGAGCCGCTATCATCTTCGATCATCTTGGAGTAGTAGGGTTTCTGGATGATGGTGCCGCCTGTAACCCTAGAATATGCGCCACCTTCGTGAGATCGGATCGTGCAGAAGTTAGGGTTTCAGAAAACCCTAAACTGCATGGTGAACTTGAACACGAACGGATCTTTGGAATAAAATCGAATCTCAAATAAAACCAACAAATATGAAATCCTCGAGAATCGAAACCCGCTCTGATACCATGTTATAAAATAAACATGCGGAAGCGAAATGGAAAAAAGATAAACAACAATGAAGAACACGGGATTTTAACGTGGAACCCTACTCCATGAGGAGCGGGATGAAACCACGGGAGAAGCCCTCTAAGGGGCGTGTTTCTCTATTGATTTTCTCTCAATGAGTACCGGAGGTCTGGGGCTCCTTATATAGCCTTCCCAGAGCCTCCAAGTCCCACTGTTGGTCCATGTGGGACTAAACACATGATGGGGTAATGGATCTTCTCCAGGATCCATTTACCCTGCTACAACTTAATAGGTGCACTACCAAAATACTCCAACATAAATATATCATATATTATACAAATAAATATACATTTACATATAAATATAATAAAAGAAAATAGAGTATGCTATATAACATGTAACTGAGGCTATTTATTGAATTGAATTATTCAAATTCAATTAAAATCCTTTGGATAAAAATTCAAAAAAGTTTGATTAAAAATCTAATTAACTAAATTTTAATTTAAGAACATGATCACCAAATGAAACAAATATAAATTTACCTAAATTTGTCCAATAATAATTCAATTCAATACATAATACATATATATACATGCGTATGATACATACATATTTATATACAAGTAACAACCACAGATGTTAACATATTTACATAAACTTATAAAAATTTAGGATCATATAAGTAGTCGATCATCTTATATTTAGGGATTTTTACCCGGCAGACCCTATAAAATTTGCCAATTACCTCCACGACCTTTGAAACAACGTATTTCCTCCCTCAACCCTGTAAACTATCTAACCCTTACTCCACAGACCCTGTGGTTAACCGACATCCATTTGTCCGTTAAATTTAACCATATCCCGTTAAAAAGATGTGGATATTACCCTCCTTCTTTAGAAAATTTACAAAAGATGTCATCTCTTTTCTTCCCTAACCCTCCTCCTTACATTGCCTTCCCATCTTCCTCCCCCACGCCGTCCTTGTCCCCTCCTACGCCACCCTCGTCCTCCCAATCCTTCCTTGCACCGTCGCCGACCTCCCCTGCGTCGTCAACCTGATATGAATTCATTGATTAGCTATTGTATGAAACCAAAATGCAGAGTACTCGACAGGAAGTCCCGTCTCTCCGACGTGGGATGTCTACAGCTTTGGTGAATTCTCCTAGAGATGTTCACTTGAAAGAGGCCAACACCATCGATGGTGGTGGAGACTTCAAACCCGGTCCAGACCCACCTTCTCTAGTTGTCGTCAGATTCTTGGATGAGATTTGATCTTTAGGAGACCCACAATAGAACTGTTGTGATTCTTCACCAAACTCCCTATATCCAGTGTCGCAACTCTGGATTTCATTTGATTTTATACTTGAGAAGAACCCATAGTTCCTGCAAAACTCGTATTTTATTACGCCTTACCCTCCGGACTTCCAATTCTCGGGGAACCGACTCCACCAGTCATCAAGTTCTTCTCCAAAGCCGGAACTTTTGGGGACCCAACTATAGTGCTCGTCAAATTCTTCAGCAAGATCACATCTTTCGGGGACCCAACACCTGAACTCGTAAGATTTTTCGCCAAGATCGCAACTTTAAGAGACCCAATAGCAAAACCGGTATGGTTCGCCCCAAAAGCAGGATTCATCTGGGATCAACCTCTGCGAACGAGTACAGTGGAGTTGGGAAAGAAGCTGGAGATGAAGGAAGAGAGCATCCTCGGCGGTATCCCCACCATCGTCCACCTCCACGGCACCATTGCCCCTTCCGCAAGTGACGGTAACCCCAACGCATGGTTCACCGATGGTTTCAACGCCACCGGACCCACCTGGTCACAATGCCAGTGAGTTAACACCGCCCCAAGGTGTAGGAGCCCGGGAACCTCTGGTACCACGACCACACCATGGGCCTCACTCGTGTCAACCTCCTTGTAGGCCTCCTCGGTATGTACATCATCCGGAATACCGCAAAGGAGTTACCTTTGGGTCTCCCCTCCGGTGACACCTACGACCGACACCTCGTCGTCTTCGACAGAAGTTTCCTTGGGACTCCATCGACAACAACCCAGCCATCCACCCGCAGTGGCAACCGGAGTACTTTGGCAACGTCATGTGCATGGAGGAGAAGGCGTGCCGCTCAAGTACCTCATGGCCTTGTCGTTCTGAATCCTGGCAATGGATTCCACAGAAGGAGTACCGAGCGAATCCATCATGATATCCAGCTGGTGCACCACGTTCTTGTTAGGGAAGAGGGGCTTCCCGGTGAGAAGCTCGACGAAGATGAACCCCATGCTCCAGATGTTGATGTGCTTAAGAAGAAGGGGAAGAAGATATCCACCATCTGATTTCCATTGATTAGATTAACTCAAGATTAACTCAATCAATTGACTCAAATAAAGTTAAAACTGACGGCGGGGTCTGTGGGGTAAGACGGAGCAAGTTTACGAGGTAGGAAGGAATTACGGTGTTTCAAAGGTCGTAAAGGTAATTGACAAAGATTATAGGGACCGCCGGGTAAAAATCCCTTATATTTAAGGTGACTCCAATCATCACAAAAAATTATAAAACACAATATTTTATTATGTTTTTAAAAAAGTAGTCGATCATTATTATATGGTCATATAAATAGCCAGAAAGCGAGATATTCTAATTGAAATTTAGCCAAAAGATTTTACGATAAGCTCAACCTTTGGTCATATCCTAGTAACGTATATTTGTTATAGAATTAGAAAATACCTACTTAGATGTACAGATCAATTCGTATTAATTTGTTTCACTGAATGTATAAATATCAAACCGGATGTCAAAGACTAGATCGCATTGCATCCGTCAATATGAAAATATAAACCTCAAACTCCATCTTCTCTACCTTGTATTATATTGACTGCCTCATTTCACAATTTAAATACCAAAGATGTGATTCTATAACAACTAATTTGCATGCATAAAATCAATGTTCAAATCAATGTTCAGAAAGGCAGTATACGATCAGTCAGGTATGCTGGAGAGTACATGGAAAGTATGTAGTTTGATATTTTTTATGATTAAAAATATAAATATATTTTTCATATCATCTAAATATTATAGCTCTTGAATATAATAATAAAGAATTGAAGGTTTAAAATCTGCCTAGATGCCGATCGGGTCATACTTGGAGTGTAAAAACTTCCGAGTATGAGTATGCAACCGATGATACAGTATACGCAGCTGATTTCTACAATTGATTTCAAGCTAATTTGAAAATAAAAATAGAATTTTTAAACACAACTATTACCATCAAGTAAATAGTTTTTACGGACACAACTGTTATCTTGAAATTTTGCTTTACACGGTTTAGAGGATGAAAACAGAAGAAAATCTCATCGAGAAATACCGAAAACACATAAACAGATCAAAAAGATCAAAAGAGATAGGGGAGAAGAAAGGATCGAGAAAACAATGTGGGGAAGATGATTGTCGAGTTCTCGAAGAAGGTGACGAGACACAACTGCCCATCTTCCCCGCGCACATAGATGCGATCGTTGTCGCAGGAATCACTTTCGGCAAAGAAGCGCACGAGATTCGTAAGGCGCATCACCGATACACACTATCCTGCAATCAATCATACACCCTTCACATATCAAATCAAACAAAAAAAAAAGACCACGAAGAAGGGATTGAAATTTGAAAATGAACAACGGGACGAAATTGAGAGGGGCGGCAGAGACGATGGAAAGGGGATGGAAGACGCGCGTGGGGTTTTATAGGGAGTTTGGTGGCGCAAAACCCTAGCGGGCTGGTTATTTACTATACTGCCCTCGGATGTTTAATCCGATTTTAGGGTTTTAATCGAAATTTTGAAATCCCAAATGGAACATGAATGGTGAACATGGGGTGATTGAAATCAGTGATCCAAGAAAGTTATCAAAAGCTAATGGAGTGATACAAGGGAAAATGGGGTTGTCCTCCAGGGTTAGCTAACTTAGCTCTCTCGTTTTATTTTCTCCATTTTTTTTAAAATGTTCTTCCGTGAATATTCATCATTATATTCCTATATTATGTCATGCAAATTTCGCGTGAAATAGAGACTCCTACGGCATCCCTCCAAACAATCATTTTTTAACGATTATAAGATTTTTTAAATTGACCACATCTGGATAGGGGTCGTATGAGTCTCTATTTCGCATGAAATTCGAATGACATAATATAGAGATATAATAATGAATTTACACTATTTTTTATTTTAAAAAAATAAAAAAAATATGTAAAAAATGGATCGGGGAGCTACGTTAGCTCCCCCTAGGGGGTATATAAATTTTACCCGTGATATAATTAGTATGTACAACATAATTTTATAGTAATTGATCCCCTTAATTGATTAATTGTTTGGGATTGGAAAACACATTTGTTACGGTAACAGATGTGTTTCACTGCCATTTTTGTTCGTTTAAAGAATATGTAACACCCATACCCGCAAAGATATATCTAAAACTCACAAAAGTGTGAGAGTAAGTTATAAGTGATGGAGATTACTACTTGACAACTTGGGCGTAAGCATTTTAGGTGGTTGTCAACGGATCCATATGGACCTGAACCCAACAAGTTGTCAGGACCAGTTTTCCTTAATAACGGACTGGGGACCTAAGCTTGGGACGTTACAAATGATATCATAGCAATTTCCCTCTAATAGTGGAAAGGGTTACCCGAGAGGTAGAGCCACCCCTACAAAGAGATAGGAAGAAATGACTACTCGGAGCGTGCAGCCGTCACTGTCACTGGGAATAAGTGATGGACCATGTCACAACGAGGATGTTGCGAATATAAGTGGGGAAGGTTGTAACACCCATACTCCCAAAGATAATCCCACATCTAAAACTCACAAAAGTGTGAGAGTGTGTTATAAGTGATGGGGATTACTACTTGACAACTTGAGCTTAAACATTTTAGGTGGTTGTCAACGGATCCATAATGGGTTCAAACCCAACAAGTTGCAAGGGTCAGTTTTCCTTAATAACGGACTAAAAACCTCAGCCCGGGACGTTACAAAACAAGTACTAGAATAAGATGGCAATTCTCCGTTCCATGTGATTTTAAAGAATACAATTATTTCCATCTACATCTCATTATTTTACCTTATTTCACTTTATTCTTATCTTTGTTCCACGTTACCTACCTTTATTCCACTGTATTCCCCGTATTCTTATCTTTCCCGCCGAAAGAATAATATACCGTTATTCTCCTTGTTCCTTATTTCTACTTATTCCGAAACCAAATACCCCGTCAATGTTCAAAGTTGCTAGCTATTTCCACTTTGTATTTTGAGGAACACATTTTTTGTTACTAATAATTATACTAATCAATACAAAACATGAGCATTGAGTTTGGGATTTTGCAAAGCCTCGAATTACATTACGAAGTACGGCACTTCCTAAATTTGTATTTTTTTCAATCATTTTTTTTGGAATCCATAAAAAATCATACGTTAAATTTATACGACAAATTAAACATAATAAGTTTCGTGATTAATCGGAGATAAATTCGTGGATCTTTTACATTTTTTGCCGCAAGCATAGGGATGAAAACGGATTGGATACGGATCGGATAAGCCTATTTCTATATCCATATTCGCTTCATCTATATCGAATACGAATACGGATACGGATATGATTCGGATATGCATTATGGAAACCATATCCGTAAGTAAAAATATGGATACGAATCCGAATCGGATATTTATCGAATCCGAATACCGATCGAATAAAGAGCGGATCCGAATACGGGATCGAATAAAGAGCGGATCCGAATACGGATCGAATAAAGAATGAAATCCTAATATGGATCCAATAAACATGAAATCTCAATACGGATTGAATAAAAACCACATGCGAATATGACTTGATTTTTTTTATCAAAGCTCATAATGATTTTAAAAATAACAATGAAATATAAATAAGTTACGTCATGACAAAAGAGAGTGTCGACGTGACATGTATTCTTGACCGGAAGCAAAAAGGGGATAGGATTTCATTTGTAAGCGCTCATACCCAAAGAAAAAGAAATTTATTAATATCGTTAATATATTGTATTATATAATGTATAATACTAATATAATAGCATAAGGTTGTAGTTTAATTATATTAACTAATACATAAAATAGTATTACATATTGTATTTGGATATCCGGATCCGAATCTGGATATTCAAGCTATTACCATATCCGTATCCGTATTCGAAAATTATTTACAACATATATCTATATCCGATCCGTATTCGATTAATATTCGGATACGGATATCCATATCTGATAATTTTTCAAATACGATAAGCGGATATTCAAATATATCCGTATCCATTTTCATCCCTACGCAAAGAATTGAATTATAACTTTTCCCGTAAATTTAGTTTTCGGTGATCTTAGGCCATTTTCGTTTGGAGAATAAGGAATCAATTCTCCATCCAGTGTGTTTCTCAAAAGTACGGCTATTCTCGTATACATCTCATTATTTCACCTTATTTCACCATTATTCATATTTTTATTCCACATTATTCTCTCCATTCCTATCTTTCAGTCGAATAAAGAATAGACCATCATTCTCCTTATTTTTCATTCTTATTCCCGCTTATTCCTGAACCGAATGTTCCTTTAGTGGGTAAGAAATAAATAAATCAGAGAGAATGGATGCTGAAGAATGACGTGACCCAAATGGTAAATTCGCCTTCTCGTTCTGATGAGGGATAATTTGTTCTTGTTCGATTGGCTTGAGGATTAAGGAAAGGATTAAACATTATAAACAAAAACATAATATATGATGTAATAATAACGTGAACAATACCTTGATACAAGAATACTATCCACATCCAAACACGGAAAGTTTAAATATTATTTAAGTTTGGAAATATTTTCTTTATTATCTATGTCTAAAGACTATTTAAGTTTGATTTGCTACGATGATCAGATTTTTATCCCTTGATGAACCATTTAAAATTGCGGTATAGGTAAGCTCGAATGGTAAGAGGATCGACGAGTGCTCAACAAGGTTCTAAAAACGGAATCGAAATGGTTGGTTAAATCAAGAATCGGAAGAAAAACAATTCAATTATCTGATTTTTTATCAAAAATTAAAACCAGTCAGAACCTATTTGGTCCGCATTAACATGGTCCGCATTAACATGGTTGAACCAATTAAACCAAACGACTTGTTAAATCATCTATTTTTTTACATAAAATACTTCACAAGTATTCAATACAATGCAAATTTTTAGAAAATATTTACAATCAAGTTTCTTTCTAACCTATTATATGACAATCTTCTATCTCTTCTCCTTCCACGTGTCTAATGACTCAATATTGCTTCATGCTTTACGACCATTGCCTCTCTCGTGCCATATTGTGCATGAGGTTGTCTCCTTCCGATAACAACAATTGATGGCTCCACATAAAGAAGTTATCACAGTCATACTATGAGAAGCAGAACCACCCCCCTGCAAATCGACACCTAGGGCTCCAGTCCCTTCCTTGCGGATCTTCTTGCTGACCCCTACTTGGTGCAGCTCCAGATCAGGAACGGTTCTTGACTCCTTCAAGTACACAGCTCGTGGTTGTTAGTGAATCCCTCTTTTCTCTTCAGTTCTTTGTGCTATTGGTACTTGATGTTTGTTGTTGTTATTCTCATTTCTCAATTGAACAATGGCTTTGGATGACAAAGGGGATAATGAGATGGGTTCTCTCACAGTTAGAATGGATAACATGACTAGCCATGTTACAACCATAAAGTTGACAAAAACAAACTATCTAATGTGATTCGTTGCGATGGAGATTGCTTTGGCGTCAAGAGGGAGAGGTGGTTATGTGGACAGGAGAAACTCCAGCTGGGACATATAAAATGTATGATCAATGATGCGTGGAAGACAGTCAGTGCAGAAACTGGATTATTAATCAGTCTCTTCTGATATCCAACCACTGTTGATTCGAGAAAAAAATGCATGGGATCAATGGATCACTTTGGAAAGCATGTATGGACAAAAGCAGCATGATATCTGAATGTACTAACTAATTAGAGAGGTCTATAGCATGAAACAAGGCGAGCTGTCTGTCGCTGCGAACTACTCTACCTTGATGGCAAAATGGGAAGATATGAACTACTATAACGATGACAAATGGACAAGTACGATTGATCAAAAGAAACATTGGGATGACATTTGGAAGCAGAGGATCTTCGTATTCTTATGGGGTTTCAATCCTGAATTTGAAGCGACGAGAAGCCAACTTCTTGCTGCAGGAATCAAATCAAATATTGAGGAGGTGTATCATGCTATCCAGTCGGAAGAACAACGTCGGGTTGCTATGAATAGTGAACATGGTATGCAAATGGAAAGGTCTGCTTTGCTCAGTAAGAGCACCAAAGGTGGGTACTGGAGAGACAAGAAGTGTGGCCATTGTAGGAAGATGGGCCATGTCATTGTTGGAAACTACATCCTGAGAAAAAATATGATGAACAGAGGGAAGAAACAAACCGCTATGATTGCTGACACAAAGAAAACAGAGAGTCCCTCTACTGATAGTCAAAAGCTGACAGATGAGCAAATCAGAGATCTTCATGAGTATGTGAAGAAGCTTTCCTTCTCAGACAAAATCAAAAATGATGATGATTCGGTCAACTCTGCGATGGTAGGTCAGAAAAATGAAGGTAAAAATTTAATTCATGATGAATGGATTATAAATCATGGTGCTTCTGACCAGGAAATCCTAAAATGTTTCATGTTTACAAACTGGCATATGGAAAGGAACATGTCAATCTTGCATATGGCTCGTCTGTTAGTGTAGCTGGAACATGAAGCATATCGGTTAAGGAAAAATTCCTCGTGAAAAACATACTTCATGTTCTTGATTTTCCTATTAATATGTTGTATGTTCATCGTATTACTAAAGATCAAAATTGTCGCCTAATTTTTTTATACTCATTCGTGTAATATGCAGGACTTGGTGACGGGGAAGCGGATTGGGATTGGTTTGGTTACTGATGGTCTCTATTGCCTTCCTACTCGTGTTATTTCTGCTTGGACTGCTGAAAAAGGTCAAAAGTATGCAGACGTCTCTCAAATTCTGCGTCAGTGACATGAAAGACTTGGCCACCCTGGGTTTGCTATTCTTCAACATCTATTTCCCGCTTTATGTAATAAAGTTGATAATCATTTTCATAGTTGTGAAGTGTATCAGCTATTCAAGCAAACCAGAACTGCTTTTCCTATTTCGACTAAGACAAGTATTAGTTTGTTTGAGATTGTTTATTCGGATGTATGGGGGCCTTCAAGTACAAAAAGCTTGGACGGTCATAGTTACTTTATAACATTTATTGATGATTTCTCAAGGAATACTTTTGTGTACTTGCTGAAGAGTAGAAGTGAGGTTCCTAATGTGGTTAAAACATTTGTGTCCATAGTTGAGACTCAGTTTGACACTAGACTTAAAACTATGAGGACCGATAATGCTAGAGAATATTTAGAAAGTTCCTTACGATATTTTCTGGATGGGAAAGGGATTATTCATGAGATTCATGCAGTTATACACCTCAACAAAATAGGATAGCAGAGAGAAAGAATCGACACTTGATGAATGTCGCTAGAGCCCTCCTTTACAAAAGGAATGTAACAAAGGCATTTTGGGGCGAGGCTGTGTTAACTGCATCTTATCTCATCAGTGGAATTTCCTCAATATTGCTTGGAAAACGATCTCCTTATTCTATTTTGCATCCAAATAAGGATTTGTATGGACTTGAGCCACACGTATTTGGTTGTGTTTGTTTCCTTCATAACTTGGGTCCAAATGTGCGGAAATTAGATCCACGAGCTACCAAGTGTGTTTTCCTTGGTTATTCTAATAGTCAGAAATGATATAAATGTTATGATCCCCTCTCACATTGTCTTCATGTCAACAAAGATGTCATTTTTTCCGAGGAGCCCTATTATCCGCGAAATCTTTCTCAGGGGGAGCTTGCAAGTGGCGATAATTTGGAAGAAAATGGGCTTGATGTTCCTTTGGCTGATGAGACACATGTGATAATCAAAATGGGTAAGAAAATTATGCCCAACGTTAATGAAAATGAAGGCACGGACGAAAGTAATGCACATGTGAGTTCAGGTGATTCTATAGATGATGTGAACATTGTAGATGAAATCTTACCAAATCATATCCCCAATCTCACCCCAGATGATCCAAGTCAAGACAATTCTGTAAGTTCCTCTCCCCCTCATGCTACAACTGATGATAGTTCTGGAAATTTGTCGGATAATCTTTCCATTGCAGTAAGAAAGTCTGTCCGAGCAAGTAGACATTCCACTCGTTGCCCTGTTGATAAATTTGTCTATAGTCCAAGTTATAAATGCTTTATAACGTCTCTGGATTCTTATTTTGTTACTAGGAATACTACCGAAGCTCAAAATGACCCATAGTGGGAGAATGCTATGAAGGAAAATATAAATGTAATGATTAAGAATGAGACTTGGGATGAGGTTGATACTCCTAAAGATGCTTGTCTTGTTGGCTTTAAATGGGTGTACACTACCAAGTATAACACAGATGGAAAAATTGGCAGATTTAAAGCTCAATTGGTGGCTAGAGGATACAGTCAGACATATGGAGTTGACTACCTTGAGACATTTGCTCCAGTGATCAAGATGAACACTGTAAGGGTGCTTATATGTTTAGTGGTTCAACTATCTTGGAAATTACATCAGCTTGATGTTAAAGTTGCCTTCCTAAATGGAAATCTCAAGGAGGAGCTTTATATGAAAATGCCCCCTGGATATGAGAAAAAGGAAAATTGTTGCAAACTGAAGAAAGCGTTGTACGGACTAAAGCAATATCCCCGGGCTTGGTTTGAACGACTTAGAGTTGTCTTGTTGGAAAATGGTTACATCCAAGCAAATGGAGACCACATACTATTCATAAAAAGAAATGGTGAAAAAAAGGTTGTTCTTTTGGTCTACGTTGATGATATGTTTCTTACAGGCGATGATGATAAAGAGCTACATAACATCAAGCGAGTTCTTGCAACCGAATTTGAATTGAAAGATTTAGGAAAACTGAAGTATTTCCTTGGTACTGAAATGGCTCGTTCTCTAGAAGGTATGTATTTGAATCAACACAAATATGCTCTAGAATTATTAAGAGATACATGCATGTTGGGGTGCAAACTTGTCACTACCTGTGGAAGTGAATCATAAATCAAGCAAGGAAGATGGTGATTTGCTTGATGAAGAAGGGAAAGGAAGATATCAAAGGTTGGTAGGGAAACTAATCTATCTTAGCCTTACTAGACCCGATATCACTTACGTTGTGAATGTTGTCAATCAGTTCATGCACTACCGCGCACATGAATGCTGTAAACAGGATATTGTGGTATCCAAAGAAATCACCTGGAAGGGGTCTCATGTTCAAAAAAAAATCAATATATGGAAATTGAAGGTTATACTGATGTTGATTGGGCAGGATCAATCGATGATGATAGACGTTCTACCTCTGGTTATCCAGGAGGTGAGGCTATTTAAGTAGAATAATACGGAAAAAAGAATATGATTGCAGCATGATCAATTTTAAATTTAGAAAGATTCAATTTCACGGTGTTAACACAATAATGGGCGGGGATTTTTTTAAAACAAAGAACTTTGTAGGGGCATTTTTACGAGGATGATGCTTGCACCAATATTTCTGTAAAATTACATATTTGCATGGATATCCATAAAATCTCCCGGAAATATTGGTGTCAAACTGTTTGGAATATTTTCCACTGTTATACAACCAATAACAAATCCACTAAAGAGACAAATAAAAAAGGTTTTTTACACTAGTGTCTCTCCGAGATCTTGCATTAGAGTTGTGCCCCTACATTTTTTGCATTAACACTTGTAGCCCTATTCTTACAAATTTCACAATAGTCCCCTTCCTTTCAGCTAAAATAGGGGCATAAGTGTGATAACAAATACATAGTATTGCACACGTGTAAAAATAAAAATGGCAAAATGATATGGACAAATAATGATTGAATAGTTGGCCCCTCCAAGTCCAAGTAGATATTCCTGGCTTCGTCTCTGATCGAGCATTAGTAAATACCTACTAATATGAAAGTATCACCTTTCAGGTCGAGTCAGATATGTTGCACATTTAACTGTAAGGGGGCGTTCGGTTCGAAAATAAGCATGAATAAAGAGAATAATGGTCCATTCTCTGTTCGGCTATAGATATAGGAATAAGGAGGAATAAGGTCAGGTAAGAAGGAATAAAGATAGGAATAAGTGTAGGTAAGATGGAATAAAGATAGGAATAAAGGTGAAATAAGGTGAAATGATGGGATGCGAATGAGAATAGTCGTACTCTTGGAAACCACTTGGGTGAAAAATTGACTCATTTATTTCAGTGTTTATTCTCCAAACGATTAGGGCCTAAGAGGAGGTGTGTATCTGAGGGATGATTGGACCTCCAAGTTCACTTTGTTCAATATGTGTGGCTGATCTTCTCCCAATATGTCTTTCTAGAGATGAGGACTAGGTATTCTCTTCTAGACAAAAAATGGGTTGCTCTTTCCCTCTGGCAGGACACTCTCCTTTTTATAAATGTTCTGTACTTGGAATAACATGTTGTGTGATAGGCAATCTAGTGGTGGAGGGGATTTCTTACTCGATCACGCGACCTTATGTTAATCTTGATTTGGCTACAAAGCTCGGTCTAATTCCTGCTTCTCTGACTATCTCCTACTTCTTCCCCGACATCCTTCTTCGGCGTCTTGCCTCTAGACCTTGCTATCCAATTCCCTCGCTCTTTCTTCTCCTCTCTCTCCCTGGGTAGGTGGAACTGTGGTTTGAAGTGCTCAGGTATAGGAAAGGAGAATGAGACAGGGGTCACCTAGTATGCTTTCTATGATGAGCTAGTCAAGAGTATATGATAGCAAGAGTGAAGGGCAAGAAGAGTATACGAGAAGGATGTGAATTGGGTTCCCATTACCCCCCACTAGATAAGCTCTTTCTGACCTTGTGTCTTAGATCTATTCAGCTTTTCAGCTCTTTTGTTTCGGCGCTTTTTTCTAGAATATCAAGCATAGCACTCTTTCTTCCGCTGATGCTCTGGTACTCATTCACTGCTGCGTCTACTCTTCTTCGCGTCTCGTGTCTGTTTTTTCTGGATGCTTGCCTCCTCACTTTCTTCTCTTTACTCTGTGGTCTTGTACTGGATGATCTATGTTGTCCTGTCAAACTGACACTACCTTCTATCATTTGTCAACAACGAAGATCCATGTTCTTGTTCACATGATCTTAATTGTAAAGTTCCAGACTTGGATCCTCATACTGTTATCAAGGAAGACCAACTCTGAAAACGACCATTGTCGAGGAGTAGCCCGCTAACACTTCAACCTAGTCCCACGTATAAAATTTACAAAGTATAAGAGTGTGTTACAAGAGTAATGGATCACTATTTGACAACTTAAGCTTACGCATTTTGGGTAGTTGCCAACAGATCCAACTGGGTTCGAACCCAACAAGTTGTCAAAGCCATTTTTTTACGATAATGATCTGAGAATCTAAGTCCAAGACATTACATTAACAATGTTAAGATCTTCCATATTGATATGAAAGTGTGCTAGGGCCACATGGTAGGTGAGATGACAGAAGGTAAAACCGTGTGAGAAATGTGTAATATAGAATTTTGACCCCCCACCCCCCCCCCCCCCGCCAATGTCGAAAAAGAGATATTTTAAAATTTTTCTAGAAAAAATAAAAAGCCAAAACTCGATGAGACTTGTACATTTTTTCATCCATCTCCTCTGCACAAGTCCACATGGAATTTGAGAACATTTAAATTCATCATTATACCAAATAATATTAAGTATTTTCCGTTGTTTAAAACGCATTTTTGTTATCTACTTTACCGACGAAAATCATTACAATACAAATAACAGTTGATATGTGTTAGAGTAACTTTATTATGTAGTTTTTGTTTGTCCTCTTTATGTAAATTACCCATAGAGCTTTTCTCCTATATAAGAGAGCTCTAAGGTTAATGGTAATGTATCTCATTCATTCTCTTCAACATGGTATCAGAGCGACGGTCCTAGGCCGGAGTTCTTGAAACCCTAACCCTTCTCTCTCTCTTTCTATCTCGAGATCGGCGCCTCCCCTCCGATCGTGCAAGGTTCCTGCGCTTCATCGCCGGCGTTCCTGACTGTTCCTGATTCCGCTAGCCCTGCGCGATCGACGCGCGAGACCCTGTGCGTCACCAACACGACGCGCGATCTCTCGCCTGGAGACCCCTCGCGCCTTGCGCCTCGCGTCTCGCGCCTGGCGACCTCTCGCGCATCAGGGAACCCCCGCGCCTCTCGCTTGGCGACCCATCTCGCCTCTCGCCTGTGCGCCATCTAGTCTCTCGTTGAGCGCCTGAAGTCATACAGCGTGCCTTCCAGCCCTCGCTGTGCGCCTTTGCTGAGCCACTCCAGCCCTCGCGCCTCCTGTGACGATGTTTTGTGATGTCATATAACAGCGTGCCTTCTTGCACACAGAACACGTGCAAGTCCAGTGCCTGTGCAAGTAGCCTGTGCAAGTCCTGTAGCGTGCCTTCCTTTGCACGCAAGCCATGTGTGTGTGCACTATATGCCCTAGCCGTGATTCTGTGAATGTCCATGTTCTGTGCGCGTAACCTCTTTGAGTCTATGTACAAGTAGATATTGTCTTCTGATTGTGTAACCCCAGTTACAGGTTATTGTTGTCGTCATGTTAGACAACAAGGTAGATGTTCCATCTCTGGGTGCCTTCAAAGGTCCAGCACCCGTTGTGAAGATGGATGGCACGAACTATGAACTGTGGGCCATGCAGTTCATGAGTCTTATGCAGTGCAATGGCAAGAAGCATATCCTCACACAAGAGGAGCATGTTGACAAGACTGGGGTTAACGCCTCATGGGAGGCTGACGATGCATATGCGCGTGTTTGGCTATCCGGTACTGTGTCCATGGAAATAGCCAACGACATTCTGAGTCAACCCACTGCGAAGGCTATGTGGGATATTCTTGCAGCCACGTATTCTCCGGCGAGGAACGAGTCCAAGATCTTACAACTCCAGCATGATATCTTTACCTCGAAGCAGAACGGGCGCCCTCTTCATACCATGTATACCTCTCTGAGGGGTATGTTTGAGAAGCTCCACGGGTACATTCCATTGACAGCTACACCGGAGCACCTCAAAGCATACAGGGACTCGGTGATGACTGGAGTGTTTCTAGCAGCCCTTGATCCGGAGTATGATGCCGCCCGAGCACAGATTCTTACAGATGCCACCATACCACCTATGGAAAAGGCCTATCGCAGGTTGAGTAGACTCTCCATATCTCATGGTGGAGGTCCGACACCTTCAGCCATGGCATCTTCTCACGGCAGAGGAGGCTATTCCCATTTCAGAGGTAGAGGTGGTCGTGGCTGAGGAGGAGGTAACAGACCTCCTAGACAGCCGTGCACCTACTGTCGCAGGACTGGACACACTGAGGAAACATGCTATTCTAAGCATGGGTTTCCTACTACTATGGCACGTGTGGCGGAGCAGGCTCAGCAGGAAGGGGGTCCTTCCCTTGTCCCGGATCAGAGGTTTGAGGAGTTAGTGGCGAGACTTCGGGAGATCATGCTTGGCAAGGGACCAGCTAGTACTTAAGGCTCCTCAGAGATAGCCGGTTCAGCATCCTACTCAGGTACAATGTATGCACTCACTAGTAGTTACAGTGCAGATCTATCAGAATGGATCATGGACTCAGGTGCTTCTCACCACTTATGTGGTGACAAGAAGCAGTTGGATGATTTTATTGCAACTCAGACAGGTCGTTCCGTGGTGATAGCTGATGGGACACACTCTCCCATTACTGGTCAGGGGGAGGTGCAATTGACCCCTGGGATACGGCTTCAGAATGTTCTTTATGCTCCTAATTTTTCCATGAATCTACTGTCCATTAGTCAAATCACTAAAGATTTACATTGTCGTGCCATATTTGACCCTTCTGCTCTTGTGTTTCAGGATATACTAACGGGCAGAGTGGTTGGAACTGGCCGTGAGCAAGGGGGTCTTTATAAACTGGTGCAGTCTCCTTATGCTGGTGTCTCTTCTATGAAGGCTGGATCTGTCTCACCTTACACATGGCATCTCCGATTTGGTCATATTCCGTTGCAAAAGATGGTCCATATTCTTCCTCAGATTTCTCCGAGGTCTACTTTTCAATGTGACGCGTGCCAACTTGGCAAACATCACCGATCGTCGTTTCAGAGTCGTAAAGGTTCGAATCGTCATGGTCTGTTTGAGTTACTGCATTTTGACATTTGGGGTCCTAGTCGTGTCCCTGACCTTCAAGGACACATGTTTTATCTTGTTGCAGTTGATGAATTTTCTAGGTTATCTTGGGTTTTTCTCCTTAAAAATAAGTCCGATGCTACTCATGTTATCCAGTCTTTCATTATTGAAATAAAAAATATTTTCTCTGCTAGAGTGAAGTTCATACGGTCTGATAATGCTCTTGAATTGTCTAGTTCTCACATCTCAAAATTTCTTATGTCTCATGGGATTGTGCATCAGACCTCTTGTGCTTACACCTCCCAACAGAATGGGGTGGCTGAGAGGAAACATCGTCACTTGTTGGACATCACCAGGACCCTATTGATTCAGAGCCGTGCCCCTCACTCCTTTTGGGGGGATGCGGTTCTAACTGCTTGCTATCTGGTCAACCGTATGCCTTCGTCAGTGTTAGGAGAGAAGATCTCGTTCTTGACTGCGTTTTCCGAGAAGGATCTTTTCTCTCTAACACCACGTGTCTTTGGGTCTGTCGCTTTTGTTCATTGCTTCTCTCCTGATCTTGACAAGCTTTCTCCTAGAGTTGTCAAATGCGTTTTTGTGGGTTATTCCAAAACCCAAAAAGGGTATCGGTGTTTTGATCCAGTTAGACAACGGTACTATGTTAGTGTTGATGTCACCTTCTCTGAGTCCATTATGTATTTCTCTCCTACAGGTGACAGACTCACTAACTCGGAGGAAGGAGATGATATCTATGTACCTCTTCCCCCATCTGTTCTCTGTTCTACTCTACTTACTCCACCACCACCACAGCCTATACCACCGCCGCCGCCACCACCAGCAGCAACAGGTTTTTACCCTCAGGTCTATCAGCGTCGGCCCTCTGCTCATGTGCCTCCTCCATCATCCAACACGCCCAAGGTATATACTGAACATTTGAGAACTACTAATGGCACAGGTGATTTACATGTACAGATGGATGTACAGGTTACAGACGATTCTACTCCTCCAGTTGATGATCTAGACATCCCTATTGCCCATCGAAGGCAGAAGCGTGCTCGGACTTTGAATCCCAAATATGGGATGGATTTTGCATCTCAGGCTTCTTTGGATCATTTATCTCCAGACTTTCGTCACTTTGTTGTAGGGTTATCGACTGTGGAGATCCCACGGTCATATCAGGAGGCCCTACAAAGCGGCCCGTGGCGCTTAGCTATGGTGGAGGAGATGGCGGCATTGCAGTCAAGTGGTACGTGGAGTGTTGTACAACTCCCACAAGGCGCGTCAGTAGTTGGCAGCAAATGGGTCTTTACAATTAAACATCGGCCTGATGGTACGGTTGATAGATACAAAGCCCGGTTGGTTGCTCGTGGATTCACCCAAACATATGGGGCGGACTATCAGGAGACGTTTTCTCCAGTAGCACGCCACTCTACCCTACGGATTCTCATTGTTGTGGCTGTTGTCCGTGATTGGCCCCTATTTCAGTTGGATGTCAAGAATGCTTTCTTGTATGGTGACCTCCAGGAAGAAGTGTATATGCAACAGCCACCAGGGTTTGCTGCTGAGGGGGAGTCAGGTATGGTATGTCGTCTTCATAAGGCCATCTATGGCCTGAAGCAGAGTCCACGGGCCTGGTTTCAGAAGCTCTCAGAGTTGATTGAAAAAAGGGGCTTTGTCAGATCTACAGCAGATCATACTCTCTTTGTAAAGAGAGATCAGCGAGGTACTGTGATCATCCTAGTGTATGTTGATGATATTTTATTACAGGAAGCAATGAGCAGGGCATTCGAGCAGCTAAGGAATTTCTTAGCGAGCAGTTCGTTATGAAGGATTTGGGTACACTTCGCTATTTCTTGGGGCTGGAGTTTGCACGAAACAAGCAAGGTATGGTAATGACACAAAGGAAGTATGTTACTGATCTCTTATCTGAGACAGGTATGGCAGGATGTAGACCAGCTGCTACTCCTATGGATTCTAATGTCAAACTTTATGATGATGATTCTGAGGAGGTAGACAAGAGACGATATAGAGAGCTAGTGGGAAAGCTCTTGTATGTCACTATTACCCGACCGGATATAGCCTTTGCGGTTAATAGGGTAAGCCAATTCATGGAGCAACCTAGGCAGGCTCACATGAATGCTGTTTTTATGATCTTGAGATATCTGAAGTCGTCTCCAGGTACTGGTCTTCTGTTTAGAAGAGATACCTCTATATCCGTTATAGGATATGCTGATGCAGACTATGCCGGGTGCCCTAATGATAGAAAGTCAACTTCAGGCTTTATTGTATTTGTTGGCAGCTCACCAGTAGCTTGGAAGAGTAAGAAGCAAACTGTAGTGGCTCGATCTAGTGCAGAGTCAGAATATAGGGCAATGGCCCAAGGTAGTACTGAGATGATGTGGGGTAAATCCGTTTTGACTGATTTAACTATTGATGTCCCTCTTCCCATGCATCTGAAATGTGATAATCAAGCAGCTTTGTTCATAGCCAATAATCCAGCCTTCCATGAGAGGACAAAGCACATTGAAGTGGACTGCCATTATACACGGGACTTGATTCAAAAAGGACTTATTTCAACGTCTCATGTATCATCAGGAGAGCAGGTTGCAGACATGTTCACCAAGGCTCTTGCTAGGGGTCCATTTCATCTTTGTTGTTCCAAGCTGAGCATGTTGGATATATATGCTCCAGCTTGAGGGGGAGTGTTAGAGTAACTTTATTATGTAGTTTTTGTTTGTCCTCTTTATGTAAATTACCCATAGAGCTTTTCTCCTATATAAGAGAGCTCTAGGGTTAATGGTAATGTATCTCATTCATTCCCTTCAACAATCTGAAATAAGATTTACGTCGAAATAATATCGACCTATTTCTCCTTTTTACAATTGAATGACAACATTTACATGCACACTGAATAGTTCAGAACAAGGAATTCATATTAATTTGGATTTAGATGTTTAATTTATATTGTAAAAGTAACAAAAATCTCGGAACACTTAAATTAGTTTAAATGAAAATCGACGAATTTCAAACAATAGAATTTGATGGGATAATTTCCAAACCGTCTGATCGGGCTTCAACGGTTGGAAGACACACCATGATGGTAACCAATGGCGGTAGAGAAAACCCGCATGAAATACACACACTAGCCTGTGTTTAAAATTTGAAACACCCTAAAATCGATGATATATTCGGAATTCTTCGGTTGTTCCTTGAGAGCAAACAGCTGGAAGCCAAATCAATGAACATCGAATAGTCTAGCCTACTTAGCAAAGAGATGATGGAATGACTTGAGGGAGAAAGTACCTGTACAACTGGATAGGTGAAAAAACATAGATCCTTAGACACAGCAGCAGCAACATTTTGCTCGCAGGTGGTATCTTCATGTATGTGCCAGTTACTTCTTTACTAAAGAACGGAACCAGTCGCCTGATCACAAAAAGAGTTTTCTGCCTCATGATGTTTTCTCAAGCTTTGCAACGGAGTCTTTGTGTGCTCTAGCCATGATGGTTTTGTCAGCGGCAATGAAGAAGGCAGAGATCGCAGCTGAAACAGAGTCAAAATATGGGTTCTCTGGCTTTCAGTATCACACTACAATACAAAGTATGTAAATCTGATCTAGCTCGCTGGCTTCTTAAGAAGCGACAGTAATCATGCAGACGAAAACGAAATTGCCTTGGCAGTTGGATATGCTAAACCAGTTCTTATATTCCCTCTTAGTGAGTGCACATAATATATAATGAAGTTAAATTTCTCTCAAACCATGTCAATTACAACTGCAGTTACATGAAGGAACTATCTTTGCAAAAAAAGGTGGAAACATGCAAAGGTGTCCATCCCGATCATATTAGACTAATGGAAAAACACAGTAAGGTTAACTTACATGAGCCATGCCTCGAGGAGAATCTTGGCATGATAGATTACATTCGAAGAGCAATATTTCATTTGATGTTTTCATGGTTTAATATAAAACAAACATGATCAATACATTAACATCAACTTACAACACAACAACAACAAAGTCTTTCCCACATTAAGTAAGGTCGGTTTCATGGATCTTTGCCTCCATTCAGATCTATCTTGGGTCGTTCTCGAGCTTAGATCCAAAAGACTAAGATACCTTTGTATAGTCTCATTCCAACCCTTCTTAGGCCTTCCTCTCCCTCTCTTACCCGACTCAACATCCTAAAACCCGCATCTCCTCACTAGTGCATCAGCTAACCTCCCTTGAAAAAGACCAAACCACATTAATTTTTTCGCATCTTATCCCCGATCAGAGCTACATCAACTTTCCTTTTGATGGCATCATTCCGAATCTGATCTTTACGTGTGTGTCTACGCATTCACCTTAGCATTTTTCATCCATGTTGTTGCCATTCTCTGCACATGTCTATGATTTACATGCCAACATTCAAATCCATAGAGCATAGCAGGTCTGACAGCTGCTTTGTAAAACTTTCCTTTGATTTTCAAAGGAATTATGTTATCACAAAGAACAAACATCTCCATCAATTTCCCCATTACGTTGCAAAATAGATCCCAAGTATCTAAAAGAATATCTTTTTTTAATGTTGTCAACATCAATCTTCATCTCGATCCCTTCACCATTGCTTTCGTCAAAAGTGTACTCCATATATTCAGTTTTAGCCCTACTTATACGAAATCCTTTAGTCTCCAATGTATGTCTCCAGACCTCAAGCTTCTCGACTATATCTCTAGTCTAATCAATCAACACAATATCATCAACGAATAACATATACCAAGGTATCTCATCCTAGATGTGACTCGTCAACTCGCTTATAATCAAAGTAAAAAAGAATGGACTCAAAGTTGAACCTTGATGCAGACCAATGTTGATGTCAAAATAGTTCCTACAAATAAATGTTATTGTAAAACTTCGCCAATAATACTAACTATATTTTTTTAATATGAGGCCGGGTTCGTCCATCTTCAGCAGTTCTGATGGTCTTGTATAAAGCACTAGCCCAAATTTAAGAGCAATATCGGAATGATGAACAAGGGTGTATGACTTTTGATATTCAACACACATAAATGAGGACACAAAATGTCATTTCCCTTTCATTCTCCTTCATTACAACCCAAGCCCATGAGTATATGTCCCCTTGCGCTTATGCTTTGAGAAGGGAACCCCAATTGCCAATTAATTACAGATTGGAGGAGTTGGGGAAATGATAATGGAGGGAAGTTACTGGAAATGTTGGTGTGATGAGAGTTATGGTGGTGGTGGATTCGAAAAACTTTTCATCCAACAATGCATGCGCTTTGATTGAATCTAGCGGTCTTGCATGAAGAAGAAAGTCTATGAAAGATATTGAGAATCCTCAAGCGCATCACGGAAGCGTGTCGATCGCATCGTATGCAATCGGGGCAACTAGTCGCACTAGTCGCTAGATGCAGCGGAAATTAAAATTTTTAAACTAAGATGAAACCACATGATCACGAGAACACTTCTCGGATCGTTTCATCAAACCACCAAGTATAAGGAATACCTCTTGGAGCGTGGTTGTGATCGCGAGATCCCAAAGTAGAGATCCTCCTATCTTAAGTCCGATCCACGAAGAACGCACTTGCGTGCGCGATGATGAGTCACGTTCCTTCCCGCAATCCTCGATGAAGATCCAAGCGATGGCTCCCCCCGATTTCGTCAAACGAAATCCGTCGTCTTTCTTTAGAGTAAGAAACTCCAAAGAAGAAGGAGATCCTCGAGTCGTCGAAGAAGAAGCCGAGAGTCTCTCCTTTCTCAACACAAAGTGGACGGCCACTTAATGGAGAAGAGAAAGAGAGAGAGGGCGAGAATGAGAAAGAGAGAGAGAGAGTTGTAACCTTGCACAACTCTTAATGATGTACCATGGAAGGCTACTTTAGCCCTCCTTTTATATTAGTTTAGGATCCATTGGATCTCAATCCATGGACTCATAGATCCAACGGCTAGGCTTGGTCTATGTAAGATCAATGGTTATGATTGTTGTTGGTTAAAACCAACAAAATTTATTTATAATTAAATTAAATATATGTTGCAACATTATCAACACATTTTTAATTTAACATAAATAAATTAGTTGAGAGATTAATCATCATAATAAAATGGAGTCAATATAGCCTCCTAAAATTAAGGGGCGTCACCCATGACTCTTTCATGGGTGACGCCACCTCTAAATTTGGTGGCTCTATTTCTCCTTTTTATTATATTACATTATCTCTCAATTATCACAAAAATATCCACCAAATTAATTCCAAATTAATTTGTGAATATTTCAATCATGCCATTGAACATTATGTGAATCATATTCACAACCCAAACTAATTTTAAATTGCATTTCCAATTAATTAACAAATGTGAATCCAATTCACACTATTAATTAACAAATGCTATTTACATAAATTCTCTCTTATATATACATATTATAAATCACATTTATAATACACATATATCATGGATAGTATTATCCACATTCTCTAATCCTTGATAATTAAATTTTATTTAATTATCTTAGATAATAATATGAATCATATTCATATTATGCTTGATAATTAAATCTCATTTAATCATCAAGTTTTTCTTGCTTGGATATGAAGTTCATCAACTGAATTATTCTTGAACCCCTTCAAGAATAATGTGCTTTCTCCGCAGATACTTGGAGATAAGGACAGGGCGATTGTATTGTTCCACGTATAGTGACTTGGATGTTGAGATCTTATCTCAAATCCAGATCTTACGAACCTCCCACAGATACTTGATTAAATCAAGACCGCAAATCCAATCTTCTCATTGAATCTGAATCTCATTCAGATCAATGTCCAACACTTGGACTAAGATCGGATTGCTTCTCTACTGAAAGGAGTCACTAAAATCCAAACCTGTTTCATCACTCCTTCGGAATGGAAGCGTCATGGATATACAATCGTTTATGATCACATCACCCTCAGGTATTCCCAATACCTGTACATCCTGCATACTGGAAGACCCATGGTCAACCCGAAGATCAAGATCTATTTTACACTGTCTTCTTCAGGGTTTGATCACTAAGTTTCTCATTTGATCATTGGGATTTGGTATCGATCATATGCTTTCCAAAAGCATATATCATACCTAGGTCTTGATCATATACTTTCCAAAAGTATATATCAAACCTACAAATTCAGTCAAGCTTCCAAAGCGAGACAACCGTGCACGGAATTTGATTCTTCCCAATATCTCATGAGTGAGCTCATGTCTTCCGGTTCAGTAATGAACCTGTATGATCCCTTTGAGAGATCGTAGTACTCATATGCCCTTACATGCACACCAGTGCGCCGGTGTATAGACCTTGATTAGATCATCAACCTATTGGTCTGCCAAATGTACACACTCAGACATATAGTAACACATCTGTCTCCGGTCAGAGGATGCGTGCCTATGCTGTGACAGCATTCAACATAGGACTTAGGTTATCTCGATCTCGTTAAGTCAACCCATTGACCTAACTAATCTGACACATCCGAATCTCTATTCCTATGCAGAGGACCTACATCAAGAGGTCGGTCAGATATTAACCTATGTGAGAAAGGATTGTCGTCTCCTACTCAGGCTGGAGATCACATCTTAACAATCATTTGACGGTGCTTGATGAGTCCTCAATCTAACTCTTTAGATATTCATCCAAGCACCAGCCTCTATGATTCAATAATTGAATCAACAGTTGTATGATCATTAAGATAGCCATGGTACATAACCCTAATTGTACAGAGGGACCTATTATGCAAATTATTTATTCTTCATTTCAGATCAGGGAATGATATTCGCAATAACATTTATTGCATAATGGCTCGCCCTGGGCTCACATGTCCAACAATCTCCCACTAGCCCAAAGAGCCATTAATGGGCTAATCATTTAAACCCACACTCATGTGACAATCATAGGCTATTTTAAAATAGCTAGGTAAGCTGATCAGTCACTCTGTTCCCAAAAGACTATGCCAAGTCCTTTTACGGCACTTGCATATCCCTAGGTAACAGTGCTCGCATCCAATGCGAATGTTGCATCTTATGCAACCAATACTCAATCTAGTCAAAGCAGTTATAGTGTCCTTGACACTATTGCTCAATAACTATTATAACCAGTATCCATAATCCTTATTAGAATACCCTTATTCCGGGAGATCACTATCTCTCACGGTATCCACAGTTAAGACCTTTTAGATCTCTATCTATAAAGTCTTAAGCTTTTGAAGATATGACTTTGAGATCAACTATCTCAAAAATCTTGTCATCTATGAAGATTTTGTTATTACTGCAATCAAGTGTTTTCTTTCCATAGTATGATTAGTAACAGTTTACTACTCCCACTGCATGGAAGATATCTGGCTTTTGTACACATTTAGCATACACTTAGCTTTCTGCAACTGATGCACAAGTGCAAGCAGTTCTAGCATTCACTTCCTCAACTCTTTGAGGTGCTATCCCTTTAGATAGGTCAATACCACATCTTAAAAAAAAGGGAAGGAAGCCTTTCTTGGAATTTCCAGGAATGGAATATGTCCAAGGTGTACTACAAATGTGACAGTCCCAATACCCTCTTTTCTTTGCTTCTGAACTCCTTCAGAACTAAGATCTAAGAGGTATTCTTGAGATCATATCTCAAGGTATGGAATAACCAGTCTATAAAAACACTTATTATCATCCTTATATCATTCCAAATGATTAGGATATTATCTACATTTAGCACGATGAACACAATGGCACTCCCACTAAGCTTCACATAGTTCATCAAGATTCTATTTGAAATCATAACATTTATAATTTCATCAAATCTTATGTTCCAACAACAAGAAGCTTATTTGAGTCCACAGATGGATTTCTTTAGCTTTCACACCTTACTTTCCAAAATCATGAAGCCCTGGGGCTACTTCATGTGAATATCCTCAGAGAGGTATTCTTTAAGGAATGCAATCTTGACTTACATCTTGAAGATGCAACAGTCAAGTTGTGTAGCTAGGGTTAGCAATATTCTGATGATTTCAACCATGGTTTCCGAAGAGCAAATCTCATTGCAAGCAATGTCTTCTCTTACGGTGTGTAGCTTATGGCTACGAACCGAGCTTTGAAGGTCTCTACCTTCTCATCAGGTTCCCTCTTCTCTTGAAGATCCATTTACACCTTTATGGGTCTTACCCATATAGGTGGATCCTCGAGGGTCCATATACAACATTTGTATATGAAGTCTACTTTAGACTTTATTGCCAATATCCATCTTTCCATGTCATGATCCTTAGGAGCTTCATCACATGAAGTTCGATCACTCTCAGATTTAACTGACACATGGAATACATCCTCAAACTCATTTGAAGAGGTTTAATGTTTCATCTTTAATTATCCTTTTAGTTTCCGATTTCAGGAGCCTCATTGTCATCTCAAGATTAAATGAGTTCCTTCACTTCATTTTCATCTTGATTCTCAAGAGTCTCAATCGTCCAAGAATCACATTCTCAGAAATGAGATCTTTTAAGAATCTCAAGGTCATAAAGTAGGTATCCAATACCATCCTTTACTATCCTAATGAAGTAGCATTCTCAAGTGCTAGATTCCAGCTTACTTGCATGGAATCTTATTAAGGATATATAGTGTAGTCTCTACTACATATATATACCTGGAAACTAAGAGGAAATTATGCTAAAAATTTATCATTGACCAAATCATGTCACACATGATCCAATTGTATCTCCCTACAACTCCATTGAGTTTAGGTGTATCAGGAGGAGTGAGAAAGAAATGATATTCATATCTCCATAAGGCATTCTTTGAATTTTCTAACAGGTACAAGCTACCTAGGTTAGATAAAATTCATTTCATCTTTCTTCAAACTTTGGTTCTAAACCAAAATTGTGAAATCTTTGAACATTTCAAAGGTTTCTCAGGTGAAGAGAAGAAATCTCATATCATACATAATCATCAATAGATATCACATATCTATAATGTTCACTATGATATAGATGATCTACATACATCAACATGTATGAGATCTTGAATACCTCGACATTCAACACTATTCCCAGAGAAGGGTGTATTGGACATTTTTACTTTGAATACGATATTCACAAGTATGTAAGATTTGAAATTTTAGACATTCTAAAGTTTCATATCTTACTAGTCTATTGATCAAATCAACAGACAAATGTCCAAGGCCTGATGCCAGATCATTATCAAATGATCTTCATCCTCCTATTGATCTTATAAGGTTTGATTTTCAGTATTAGAAATCTTAATGAACCATTCATTAATATTCTAATTTTGTGGAGTCCACTGGATGTTAGATTACTATCTGAAATATTTCCATCATAACTCTTTATGATAGTTCTATCTCAGAATTCATGTTTATTTCCAACATTTAGAAACAAACAATGGGGTATTCTAATATCTAGGTCATAGAGACATTCTCTAAGACTAAGGGCTCTCCCACTGAGAATATGAAGTCTATCTATCCAATAGCGATTGCTGCAACAATTACAATTATATCCATGTAGATGACTACTAAACCTTAAGATCAAATTTCTAATCTTCTAATATATATGCAACCAATTGCAAATGTCATTAGAAGATTGGGATACAATTGTCAGACTTTATCTTATGAAATAATAAAGTCAGAGTCAATGATTATATGTAGATTATTCTGATGCTCTATCTGAGTCCTTCACTAAGGATTTTAGACAGACTTGATAGTCATACTATCAACACATCAACATATTGCAGTATTGGCATTCATCCAACTCTTTGGATGTCATATGGAAGTCACAGAAGTAGGTCAACTCTTTGACTTTCCTTCTTATTCGGGTCCGACCCATGCTTCCACTGCGCTCTCTTCATCTATAAACAACCATTGTTCAAGACAAAGAATCTCTTATGTTGAATTCTAAGGATTTCAATACAAGAGCATTTCAACATTTATACATGCTTCATTAAATTCATTCAAAATGATTAATATGAAGCTTCATGAATGACTAGAGTATAGACAGTAGAATGATGACACTCATCATATCTACATACATCTAAACTCTTAGAGACTTAGGTTTAGGTAGGTATTCAAACATTTTGAATACATCATCTATTTCGAGCTACCATTCTGCATAATGCAGAGAACCATGTCATTCATGATTAAATGTTTAGAGCACATATGTATGCCAAAATATCTTCTTTTATTTTATAAGGATTATTTGACAATTACGATCACCATCGACATGTAACTTCTAAAGTACACTCGATGAAAGATCAAGAACATAGAGACATACAAACCCTAAGGTGATGTCTTATTGTCTTATTTAATTGTCAGTCCTCATTAGGTTGAGGAAACTTGCACATTGCAACCACATACATTATGTGTCCAATTGCAAGTATAATATCAGGATCATGAGTCCAATCCAAGATATTTTACTGGTTATCATTGAGTATAACATTGAGTGGATTTAATGAAGGATTATCTGAAATAAGAAATTTGCATAAGTGTATATATATTATATATACATGTTTTACTTTGATTTAGGAATTTTTATATCAAAATTGTCTTGCCTTGTCAACACTGAAAGTTCATTCCCTTAATCACTTTCAATGTAAGAGATATTCTTACCATTATATCTCTAGCAAGATTTGGGATCTCCTTTCCTATCTTTGTCGCATCCCAATAATATAAGAACTTACGACTCCGATAAAAAGAAGCGGGAACTCATTCCGCATTGCAAGTCCAACTTGCATTCTCAATTCGGTCTTTAACACCCGTGCCCACCACCCCTAAGATGATGTTGACCCGTCATTAATTGAACCAACCGTCAACAGGATTAGCACTCGTTATGCGCAATCCAATATCGCCCCAATAATATGAGGACTCGATATTGGGGTCACTACGCATACGGCCTTACTCTTTCGAGAAGCAAAGAGCCCGATCCAGATGCGCTTGCATACAGGAGCTGTCACTTCGGACAGGCGTCTCCTACATACAATCCTTGGTGACGGAAACCCTTCGCCTTGACGGGAGACCATGGATGTCACTTATGTGATCCTCCACCTCGTATTCAAATTTTATAATTAATTATCGTGAATCACATTTACATAATTAATTCTTCCAAGGGAAATACACATCTATTCAAGATAGAGTGTTCATTGGATATAATTAATTTAATCATATTAAATTAATCATTAATCCAATCATCAACAAACATGTCTTTTACTTGAATAGTAGGTAAATTCTCAAAATACGTATTATTCGAATTTTAATAATTAGAAAAATACACATTGACTTTCTCCGGCATTATACAATCCCTACCCGCTGTCATGGCCAGTACCGACGAGAGTGGGACGGACCACATACGTTGCAACCCGCGACCCCAATGCTCTCCGACTAGGCACCACATCCGCCTCGGGAAAGGATAATACCAGATAGATCATCATGTACTTTGAGATGCTCATCGGTTTTTCAACCGAAATTATACCATATAATATACATCAAAACATTTTTGATTATATTATAAGGAGATTTGCTAGACAAATCCTCAATCCTATTCAAGCAAGAGGGTTTTTCATGTAAATGTTGTCCTACAACTATTGTAGGACGAACTATGATTTTCATGAAATCAATGTTTATTGATGAACCAATGATCAAGATCTAATATCTCATCATTGTGGTTTAGGCAAGTGTCATTCAATGAAATAATTATCTCTTTAAATATTTCACAAATATTTATCACTAATTATTCCAGAAAATTAACAATTAATTTTCATCATGATAATTGAATGACATATCACAAGGTTCAAGATCAAAAATGTCAATTTCCAGCAGTGACCCCCAATCACTAAAATTAACATATCTTGATCAATTTAAATCCAAAAATTGCAAACTCAGTTTCCAAAGATTGCCTATTTGATTTATTAAAGAACCCAAGTGATAATTCACGCATTTCAAGGCGGATCAAAACCGTAATTATCTCTTTAATCACGTTTAAATCCGCAGTTCCCGCAACAGTGAATATATGCATATTCAAAAGGCCATATCTTGAGCAAATGAAGTCCAAATTTAGTAAACTCAAGTCCTATGGTTTCCTTAATTAATGGGGAACAAAATCCAATTGAAAATTTCGTGTTTAAACATTTTAAACAGTGCCGAAAAATTCAATTAGACAGAGGTGCGAAAATTGAAATGCAGTAAAAATTTCGCAACCCTTTCAAGAACCAAATCGTCTAAGGTCTATGGATCATATCCAAAACCATATTCAACGTGGCTCTGATACCACTTGAAGGATATTGAGAATCCTCAAGCGCATCACGGAAGCGTGTCGATCGCATCGTATGCAATCGGGGCAACTAGTCGCACTAGTCGCTAGATGCAGCGGAAATTAAAATTTTTAAACTAAGATGAAACCACATGATCACGAGAACACTTCTCGGATCGTTTCATCAAACCACCAAGTATAAGGAATACCTCTTGGAGCGTGGTTGTGATCGCGAGATCCCAAAGTAGAGATCCTCCTATCTTAAGTCTGATCCACGAAGAACGCACTTGCGGGCGCGATGATGAGTCACGTTCCTTCCTGCAATCCTCGATGAAGATCCAAGCGATGGCTCCCCCCGATTTCGTCAAACGAAATCCGCCGTCTTTCTTTAGAGTAAGAAACTCCAAAGAAGAAGGAGATCCTCGAGTCGTCGAAGAAGAAGCCGAGAGTCTCTCCTTTCTCAACACAAAGTGGACGGCCACTTAATGGAGAAGAGAAAGAGAGAGAGGGCGAGAATGAGAAAGAGAGAGAGAGAGTTGTAACCTTGCACAACTCTTAATGATGTACCATGGAAGGCTACCCTAGCCCTCCTTTTATATTAGTTTAGGATCCATTGGATCTCAATCCATGGACTCATAGATCCAACGGCTAGGCTTGGTCTATGTAAGATCAATGGTTATGATTGTTGTTGGTTAAAACCAACAACATTTATTTATGATTAAATTAAATATATATTGCAACATTATCAACACATTTTTAATTTAACATAAATAAATTAGTTGAGAGATTAATCATCATAATAAAATGGAGTCAATATAGCCTCCTAAAATTAAGGGGCGTCACCCATGAAAGACCTCTAAATTTGGTGGCTCTATTTCTCCTTTTTATTATATTACATTATCTCTCAATTATCACAAAAATATCCACCAAATTAATTCCAAATTAATTTGTGAATATTTCAATCATGCCATTGAACATTATGTGAATCATATTCACAACCCAAACTAATTTGTAAATTACATTTCCAATTAATTAACAAATGTGAATCCAATTCACACTATTAATTAACAAATGCTATTTACATAAATTCTCTCTCTTATATATACATATTATAAATCACATTTATAATACACATATATCATGGATAGTATTATCCACATTCTCTAATCCTTGATAATTAAATTTTATTTAATTATTTTAGATAATAATATGAATCATATTCATATTATGCTTGATAATTAAATCTCATTTAATCATCAAGTTTTTCTTGCTTGGATATGAAGTTCATCAAATGAATTATTCTTGAACCCCTTCAAGAATAATGTGCTTTCTCCGCAGATACTTGGAGATAAGGACATGGCGATTGTATTGTTCCACGTATAGTGACTTGGATATTGAGATCTTATCTCAAATCCAGATCTTACGAACCTCCCACAGATGCTTGATTAAATCAAGACCGCAAATCCAATCTTCTCATTGAATCTGAATCTCATTCAGATCAATGTCCAACACTTGGACTAAGATCGGATTGCTTCTCTACTGAAAGGAGTCACTAAAATCCAAACCTGTTTCATCACTCCCTCGGAATGGAAGCGTCATGGATGTACAATCGTTTATGATCACATCACCCTCAGGTATTCCCAATACCTGCACATCCTGCATACTGGAAGACCCATGGTCAACCCGAAGATCAAGATCTATTTTACACTGTCTTCTTCAGGGTTTGATCACTAAGTTTCTCATTTGATCATTGGGATTTGGTATCGATCATATGCTTTCCAAAAGCATATATCATACCTAGGTCTTGATCATATACTTTCCAAAAGTATATATCAAACCTACAAATTCAGTCAAGCTTCCAAAGCGAGACAACTGTGCACGGAATTTGATTCTTCCCAATATCTCATGAGTGAGCTCATGTCTTCCGGTTCAGTAATGAACCTGTATGATCCCTTTGAGAGATCGTATTACTCATATGCCCTTACATGCACACCAGCGCGCCGGTGTATAGACCTTGGTTAGATCATCAACCTATTGGTCTGCCAAATGTACACACTCAGACATATAGTAACACATCTGTCTCCGGTCAGAGGATGCGTGCCTATGCTGTGACAACATTCAACATAGGACTTAGGTTATCTCGATCTCGTTAAGACAACCCATTGACCTAACTAATCTGACACCTCCGAATCTCTATTCCTATGCAGAGGACCTACATCAAGAGGTCGGTCAGATATCAACCTATGTGAGAAAGGATTGCCATCTCCTACTCAGGCTGGAGATCACATCTTAACAATCATTTGACGGTGCTTGATGAGTCCTCAATCTAACTCTTTAGATATGCATCCAAGCACCAGCCTCTATGATTCAATAATTGAATCAACAGCTATATGATCATTAAGATAGCCATGGTACATAACCCTAATTGTACAGAGGGACCTATTATGCAAATTATTTATTCTTCATTTCAGATCAGGGAATGATATTCGCAATAACATTTATTGCATAATGGCTCGCCGTGGGCTCACATGTCCAACAGTCTATCCAGCATTTGCCCTCAGTCTAGGAGTCAGGGTTGCCAAATTGACGGGAAAGCTGCCTTGGATGTGTTTCTTCATGCCATAAAATCGAGAAATCAATCATATTTAGATATCTCAACCTAGAAAATTAGATGTTTCGATTCGATTACATAGCCCCTCGACCTTGGCCGACCGAGGAATGATCGCACTCTAATCTTTGTATTGTCCGTTTAAGTTGATCAGTTTCTATGGAGTTCAGAGTCTAGAGAGTGCAGGAAATCCCAGTCTAACGGTGTTTGCCTCAAATTATGGGGCCAACAAGCTCTAGTGCAGCAATCCTGATATATGCGGGCAAATCTCCGAACATTTTGAGTTAAAGGACCCAGATGCTAGACTCGGAAAAACATAATTTTCTTTTTTAAAAAATATCTAGGTATGGATCAACCCTTACATTGGAGTATCTTGGATCGATGTAATGCAATTCCAAGGGTTTGGTGTGTCCCAACCATCCAGATTTTCATATGTTTGACTTGAGAACATTAGGGTCCATCTCCCTTACGAGAATCTTACATATATTTCCACAAAAATGGAAGATACACACACACACACTAAAATTTAAAGGCCTTCTCTGGTTGCAGCGTAGATGTCCAGCTTGAAACGTAAATTACAAATCTGTTATAGGCAATCCATGTACTACGACCTTCTAACTGATAAGATATGCAATAATAATAATCGATGAACTTCTTTCCATTTATAACATTCAGTAGGGGAGCGCTTTACTACCCTCAAGTAGACCTCTCTTCCTAATAAAATCAAATGAATAGATAGCTAACATCTAAGATTTTTTTATATTTATTACCAATCAAATTTATATTTCCAAACTTCCAATATTCTGTTCAACTTGGACAAAAAAACAAAGATACCTATGCTTGTATGACATCGTTTTGCAAATGCCACAGTGCATATGGAATTTTGTTTAGGATGCAACAGAAGCCAAGTAGTTGAGAACTGGAAGCGGCTTTTAGAAAAAGCATGAACAGAATTACTGTTCCGCGTCTTATTGATCAATCATTTAAAAAAAATATGTTGGGATCAGACTATTCTGACCAACTTTTTTTTGAACGTAAACATGGTGGGTCACCATAAGTTGGTGACCACACAAAACTCCTTTTATTCCATAAAAATTAATTACAAATGTGTTTGCCATATAGTACATAGATAGGATGCGTGTGCTAGATATTCTCCGCATAATGCCTTGTTCACCAGAGCATTCCTGGCTAACCACAAGGCCTGACACCATCTTGCCCATTTCTACTTGGGCATCATTTTTCCGCTTATGCATATTATGTCGGATCTGACCCGGAAGGACCATCAACTCCTCCCTAAGCTTCTTCAGTTAGTATGTGGTTTGTTTAGTTGTCGACCTGTCACATATGGTGCTCGACCATTTTTCCGCAGTCCAATTTTGGAATACCATCTCATGCAACCACGAGCGCTCAAACTTGAAATAGGTTGACATACAGATTTCCTCACCCGATGTCCATGGAAGAGGCGTATGGTTCGATCAGGACCTAGACAAGCCACGTACATCAGCCAACTGGAATCTCTGAAGCAGCTCAATGGAAACCAGAAAAATCGATCGACCCGCGAATAGGATGCTGAATTTATCCATGTGTATTTGCAGTTACCGTCCATAAGTTCCAGCTGGAGCTTGTCTAACAGGAGCCAGAAGTCATTCGAACCGGGGTCTCCCTCACCAGCCTCCTACGGTCTATCGGCTGCAAAAAAGTGTACGGTTGAAGACCCCTCCAATGTGCAATGGCACATCCAAGAAATGAAGGCACACCCTCCTTAGCTCCAACCAGACCGCATCCCTCCCAGCAGAGGTCGACGTGCCATACACGGAAGTAACTACAAAACAAAACGTGTCTGACTTCCTTCTGAACAAGGTTGGTACCATTCTTGAATCTACAAGGGAGCCCACACAATTTGTTGGAGTATGTGCATCACTTGTGTAAAATAGGGATCCATTTAGCACACTCAATGTTTAGTACCGCATCTACCAGTGGTGGGACTTGGATGGTCTGTGGATGCTATATAAGAAGCAACATACCTCTTGTATCATATGAGAAAGTTCAATGAACGAATCAGCCCATCCCGCTCCTTAGGGAGTAGAGTTCCGTGTAATAATCACGATGTTCTTTTAATGTTTTATTTTATTTCTCCGATTACGCTTTCGCATTCGTAGTTTCTAACACAATTAAATACATCTCCTTTCCATTTGACAAGGATGCCTCCTGACCTGCCAACCGCATCGGCCGCAATAACATTGGGTAATCTAGACTTGCCCATGATTCGCCAGCAAACCACATCACAGCTTTTCAGTTTTGTTTCTTGGAGAAGAACAATATCAACAATCCACTCTATCAGAAGCCCATCAACCACCCCCCTCTTTTTCCAAGTCCCTAAGGCACCGAACATTCAATGTCAGGACATTCTTTCGGGAACTGTTCTGGATAGAGGTGTTTAGAATATCATGGTCAAATGGGTACCCGCACGACCCAGTGATTTCGACCCTAATTTCATAGGTATCCATGAAAATATCCAGGTTGGGTACTCGCCTTGCTAAAGCTAAGTGGTATGGTGGAACCCCGATTGGGTGGACCGGGTACCCGATCGAGTATAATCCCACTTCGAACCCCCCTTCTTTGAACACATAAAACCTTTCTGCTTCGCAACCACGAGCTCTTCCTTGACGAGTTGCACAAGGGGCATCTCCACGGCAATGTAACAATAAGAATAATCAGTCTTAATGATCGAATCATTTGAGTTTTCCAAAATGGTTGTCATGGTGAAGAAGTTGCAGAAGTTTCTCATGTGTTATGTATCATGATGCTCTACCACAAAGCTCTCCACCACACCCTCCCTGGGCAAGAGCCAGTGCCCCACCTTGTCTTCGTCAAAACACAGGGCCACAACAAACGACACCAATCACTCCCCAAGCAACTGTGCCATCGCAGGCGCATCCCGCAGCTCCATCTCACGGAACCCGACGGTGATGGTGGCCTTAATGGGTAGCTTCTCGAGCTTGACCCACAAAACCATGGTCATCACATGAGGGAGGATTGAGAAGCTGACCTCAACAAGCTTCTTGGGGGCGATGGAATAGTGCCACATTCGGCTCGTGGCGACGTGGTTGCCGAGGTTGGCCATGGCGGTGTAAGCGGCCTATCGTGCACCCTTGAGTCGAGCCCTCCTGGCAACTTCTTCCATCATGACAGGAGTGATTCGTCGGGATCGGTGGTCCTTGCGTACACAAAGGAAGTTGATTTCAGTCATGGGGATAATGGCATCGCCTACGCATATGCAGGCGGGGACGACAGTGACGAAGGTGACGAGCTTATCGTTGGTGTTGTGAAACAGACCTACGTAGCAGGAACAGAAGGAGGAAGGTGGGAGGAGGGCCCAACGAAGGGAATCCATGGAGTAGCTGAGACGGAACATGTCATCACCGTCCTCGACATAGTTGTCGGAGAGGAATGACTGGAGGTCGGAGAGGACGGAGTCATCGCGGAGGTCGCGGGTAACCAAATCAAGTAAGATGGGAGGTTGCATGGAATCGAGGACGGAAGTTTAGGATCTTCTGAGCCGAGGTCGCTGAAGTGGTGGTTCGAGATGTTGCTATCGTTGTTTGCGATAGGTATGCCGAGACTTTGGGTAAGGAAGATCAACAGAGAGATGCCACTTAAGGTGAGATAAGTGAATCTCACTTTGGGTGAGGAAGATCAGGTGTAATCCCACATTAAAGCCCCCTTTCGTCCACGGATTAGTTAAGTGATATAGTTTAATTGCATCATTTTTGGCATTGTTGAGTATCTTTCGTGATTCCACGGGTACCTGTGGGTACCCATTACCTACTCATAATTTGGGTACCTGTTAGAATGGGATACCTGTTGAAACAGATCAGGTTGACCCGTTGACCCAGTACTGATGGGTCGGGGTGGGTCATTGATTGAATGTGTCGAGTACCCACCCCATGAACACCAATAGTTCTGGAGCCCCTTGCAATGAAGATGCCTACTGCTGCCACGAATGTCTTAGTCATTTTTGACCTTTCAGGAATATGGGTCATGCCATGCTCGATCAAGGCGCCCCTTTACCCACCTCCATCCTAAACTCCCCTCCCTAGACACTAGTATTGTCCTATATAAAACTGCCCCCATCCATTTCCGACAAGGGGAAACCTCCCCCTCCAATCCACAAAGATCAACCTCCCCCCTCAGCCTTTTCCTCTTCCTCCCATCTAGGAAGAAGTTTTTTGTCTCCTCGATTTCAAAGTGACCACGGAGAAGTAAAATTCCACTCCCAACTAGAAACCGAGCACAAGCATTCCCCTGATCATTCTTACATCGTACCCCCAAACAACTTAAACCGAGCGACAAGAGCTTCCCAGTTGTTGCAGAAAAAGGAAAAAATGCAGATAGTCGAGACCTATCCCCCAAACAACTCTGCTTCCACAACCTGATGTGGCCCATATTAGAGTCCCATAAGAGAAGGGATCCGAATTAAGAGGATCCAAGTCGGGATCTGTCAGATGACATTCGGGAAAGGTGGTCGCTAAACTCCCTAACTCCTTTTGCTCATGTTAATTCTAATTAGACCCCACAAAAGAGCCCTCGAGAACGTTCTTGTCCTCAAACTTGGGAAGTTGTCCTTGCAAAGGACACACCCCTTTGACTTCCTAAGATGTCACATGGGGAATCTGCCCCCCACCACCAACAATCACCTCCACTAGAGACAAGCATTTTGTCGCATCTCTATGCGGTTGGGGGCCATAATCCATCTCCATGTCCATGCATCGACTAAAACAATGCTCCTATGAAATAGTAGCACCTCAACAACGAAGCAAGCAAGACCCACATGCAGAGAACCCCACGTCAAAAGAGAAAGACCATGCCCCACAAATATAGAAGCCACGTCTGGGAAGTCCCCTAGGAGAAGAAAATAGAATGAACATCCACCAAACTCCCAACATGTTCGATAATGCTGGCAACACATCCAAGGTCCCGAGTCCTAAACGGGATCCCTCGAATTGCCACACGAACTGAGGAACGAAGAACCAACCCACCATTGCAAAGTCTTGGGCGGCGTCGAGAACTGCCAAAAATTGCTCCATGTCTGTTGAGGAGTACCTCCATGTCCCCTTGACTCACACCGCACCACAAGCCACCACCATGCTTCCACTGAGAAGGATGACACATCCCTTGGCCATATGACCCAAACTTGATTTCACCACATCCAAGAAAGAGACTCCTTCTAGCTCACTCCTTCTAGCATAAAAGAGGAGCTCACATCCACTGCTATAATGCAATAATGAATATCCAACCTTGCCTCGACCCTTTCCATGCTATGTCCTTGAGTCGGAGTTTGAATCTCCAATATCAGCTTCTTGCATATCCCAACCAATTTGCAGGTCGCACGACGATGCACCAATCTCTCGCATAGAAGGCGGATGAGATCACCACCCCACTCCCGGGTGAGATGATCAACCAACTTGCGATAGAAACAAAACCTCCAGCATGCGACCTATTGATTCCGGAAGGCACAAAGACTCAAATTTCCTTATTCCCTTTTGAACGATGTCTCTAATTCTGGCTTGCGCTGCCAGCCAACCCCCAACTCCTCCACGACCCCCTTTCTCCGAGCCTCCCCACCCAAGTCGCTCATTTTTTCTTCCTCACTATTCGACAAACTTATTGAGGGGACAAAGAGGAAAAGACAAGTATATGGCACCTCTTGTAAATTAAAGACTATGTATACTGAATGTAATAAAACAGGACAATATGGCAACGGATCTTACCAGATGAGATGAGTAGTGCCTGTCCAGTGTAATTAATGTGAGCCTTGGCCCAAGGTACGACACGGCAGCCTATGATCTGAAATAGAAATGAATAATATAAAAAAATAGTTGATAAAGACGATATTCGGCACCTGAGAACTTCTTAAAAATAAATCGTTATGATAAAAAAACTAGTTAAAGTGAAATATGTATATGAATTGCTAAGCATACAAGAAAGTTTTGAAGCCCAGTCAGTATTTCAGGTATAAGACCAATCTAACGGTCAGATTTACATATGGCTTGAGCAGCAGGGATAAGGTATGCAAAAGAAAAAAGAGAGGAAACCCTACAACAGGTCCTGATGCAACGATTCCTGCAATTACAGCACTCTTGAACCCTGATATAGTTGCATCTGCAAATGCAAAATGTCAAAAGAGAAAGGCATTTTTCATATGTACCAAGCATTTTCCAGCACACTGAACAACATAAAAGCAAAACCGGTATACGAAACAAGATTTCTGAAAATGAATTGGAATCTGGAATATCTAGATAGATAATGATTTGTCGGATCAATGACGTTGTTAGGTTTTTAAAGGTCAGGTTTTAATTCTCAAACCATGATTGTGTTTGATTCAGAATTCTAAACATGTGAAACTTGAAGTGACAATTGGTTAAAAATTGCAGTTCAAGAAAAAAATGCATATAAGAGAAATCAAACAGATAAGGCGACGAAATTTATCAAATAATTAATTAGATAATAATTGATTTAATACACGTGGAGGGAGAAATGGGAGAGAACATTTGAGCATCAATCATGGAACATGAAATTTACGAGTGAAAATCTAATTAGGGAGTTCTTTAGTCCATATCAAGGAGCTGTAAAACTTATACTAGTTTATAGAGAAGGAAGAGGAGGTCATGTTGGAATATAGCTAACATGCATATGCACACTCGTCGTCTTGGCTCACGGACGTGAGTGTGCGCACATTTTCTTTTTCAGGCACTGGTTAAATATTTTGATTGGCATAAATCTGGACTCCATTAAGAACCAAATTATTACGTCTCTTGATTACCAAAAGTGTAGCGTGAAGAAAGATAAGAATATACTGTCTAAGTTGCAACAGATGACACGTAACACATGTGTTCTTCACATCCAGTTCTCATCCTCCCCTGTGTTAGATCAGCAGTCTCAATGGTTCTGGATCTCGCATTCTCTAGTGCAAATTACAGAATCAGATGCGATTGAAGTACGCCAATCAAAAGGGTGGTGGGTTAGACCTTCAGGATCAGAAGAATAGATTCTTTAAAACTAATCCATGGAATGGGCACTTGTATCAAGTTAACACACGCATGCAAAACTATAAATAGCAAACTACGAGATCAAGAAAATAGGGTTTTGTTCGTAGATGGGATTTCCTATGATGACGCAATAAAAAAGGAGATGAGAGGGTGAAAGATGGAGAAGACCTAAGATGGCAGTTTCCGAATCCTTGGGAGAATGGATCGGAGGAGACGATCTCCGCGAGCTGGAGGGGAACCCCATTCTCTCACTCTCCGTGCTCAGCAATACCTTTCCTTTCTTTTCCTCTGTTGCTCTCTCGGAGGCCCTTTCCCTCTGCCGTCATAGCTGACCTCATCTTCTTTCTATTAACTATTAGACAGCACACTGTTTTGTTTATTTTAGTTCAGCAGCTTCGCCCGGGCTTTTTTTTCTGAATAATTACTAGTTCAATTATAATTAATTAAATAATTATAAAATTTTAAATTTTAAATTTTAAATTTTTAGGTACCTACCGATACTTCAAGTATGAATTGAGGAGAAATCTCAAGACGCAATTTAGATGCCAATTTGAGAGGGATATTTTCACTTATATCCAAGTATTTTGCATATGTATCCATCCCATAAAGTAAATAGTCTCTTCTTCTATACTATCAAATAGAGGTATATTTTTTCATACTTTTAAATCGATGCATGGCTTTCACAATCATAAGAGAAAATTTATAATTGTTACGATAAAAATAAATTAATACTTTGAATAAAATGGGTCGGTACATGTGGATAATGGTAAGGAAATAAGCTTCAATTTATTTGTAATATGGATATAAGTATGGATATAGTTCATTTTCTAAAATAAGGATACAAACATAATTATATAACTTTTTGTATGGATATGAATATCTACTCAAATTAATTTATATTTTTTAAAGATATATTATTATATGTATAGACATATTATTTCAAAAAAATGAAGACATTGTCCGTATTTATATTTGTATCCAAACATTATAATTGAAACATCGTATTCTTTTCTGCATCTGTATCCATCAAAATAGACTTACATATTAATATCCACAAAATAGAATTATGTATCCATATTTGCATGATTACAAATGTGATAGTAAACATATGCGGATCATCCGGTTGCATCACTATGATATGGAGTTAACATGCATAAACAAAACAAAACTTAGATTTATATCCACGTACCAAAAAAGATGAAAGAATGTATTCATCAAATTAATATTACATAATTATAACGTCAAATAAAGGATGTATCCATATCCGCTTAAAAACACGTACTATAACAAACAAATACAAAATATCTGGTTGCATAGATATGATAGGGGTTAACAGTACAAACAACCCTAAAGTTAATACTTAGATCTATATCTTTACCAAAAGAATGAAAACGTAACTTTTTTACATATGTATTTGCAAATTAAAACACCATATTATTTCTCTGCATCCATATTTGTCAAAGTAATATTACATATCCGCATCAGTCAAAATAAAATACATGTCCATATTTGCTTAGAATGAAATTGATAGTAGAAAAATACATATCCATATCCGCAAAAAACTGAGATAATGGATATGAGTACATATGTACACGATTACATCCCTATGATAAGGTCTAACACACACACACATATACATACATATATGTCTAAATTTGAAGCGTAGATTTCACTATACGTAGTCATGAAATTAACAATTATTAATTTTTTATTATGATTGTAAAAGTTTAACTCAGTCATGGTCGATCCCAAACTCGGATAAATTAAGAGTTGCGCGTTAGGTAGCTGACGACCGGTGCAAGAGAGACAAATTTCTATATAGTGTTCTTTCTAAGAACACTATTTAGAAATTTATCTCAAAACAATTTAGATCTTTTCAACATGGATTTAAGAAAATATTTAGATTTCGTTGGGACGTTCCCTACTAGTGACGCATTGCATCGCCTGAATGCAATGAGAAGTTGACAAGGACTGTTACATCGTTGCTCGGATGTAGTTCAAAATTTGCAAGGATTCTCGTATGAGGAACCCATGCTAGTAAGTAAGCTATTTTTGTTGCATCGTCGCATGGATGTAGTCCAAACTTTACAAGGGTTCTCGCATGATGGACGCATGTGGGTAAAGAAGTCACTCCAAAAGAGGTTGCAATGGAAGTTACGGACATGTAGTTGGAATATTGGCAGTTTGTCTGATAAATCGATGGAGATAGTCGATACGGTGGAAAGAACGAAGATTCATACACTATGTCTCCAAGAGACGAAATGAGTGGATAGAAAGAAAGGAAGCTCGAAAAGACATGCTTTAAACTTTGATATTCATGTAAAGTTAAGGACATGAATGATGTTGGAGTGGCTGTTCATTTGAAGGGTTGTGTGGTTGAGGTGTAAAGATTTGGGGATAGGATTATTTTACTAAAAGTAGTTATTGAAGAAGAAATTCTGAATATCATCTCAGTTTATGCATTGTAAATTAGTTTAGATGAAAGGAATAAACAAGCTTGTGGGAGGATTTGAATAAGACTATGCAAGGAAATCCTCAAAGAGAGATGATTTGCCTAGGTAGAGATCTTAATGGACATGTGAGAAAGGATGCTTCAGGGTATGCTAGTGTTCATGTAGGACGTGACTTCAAGGATAGAAATGAAGAGGTAAAAATCACGTTGGATTTTCTAACGATTTATTATCTTTTCATAGCAAATGTTCTCTTCAAGAAGAGGGAGGTACATTTAATTACTTACAAGAGTGGCTTGGATAGAACACAGATAGATTACTTTGTGTTGTGGAGAAGATATCAGTTGCGTTGCAAAGGTTGCAAAGTAATCTCATGGGAGAGTTTGACCACCCAATATCGCTTGTTAATAATGGGTGTTGATTAACCAGAAAATACGATGGTCTAAATGTCTCACACAAGACGGAGACAAAGTCGCTGTGATGACCCTCGGTAAATCCCAATTAAGTCAACGATTAACTCACAATATCAATCAAAAATGAGAAGAAAAAGTGGAGTTAAAATTTATTATAACTCTACAATAAGTGTGTATAGTGCAAGTATGTGTAGAGTGTCAAACTCAGGGAGCAAGCATGATAGAATAAGGCAATGATGCACAAAATGTGAATGTGAATATTTGTTTACAATATGTTATTTTTTGTGGGTTTTTAATTTTATAATTTTTATTTGAAATTATTTGATTTTTATTTTTCTTATATTTTGATTTTTAATTTTCTGATTTTATATTTTCTTGTTATACTTTATATTTTTTATTTTCTTTTTAGAATGAGATATAAAGTTATAAAATATATAATACAAGAGAGATAAGAGAAAGATAAAAATAGAGTGAAATGCTCAAAATAAAGGAAATGAAATGTTTTTGTGAATTTTATATTTTTCTCATGTTTTTGTGATTTTTTCAGATTTTCCTAATTTTTTTGGTATTTTTAAAGTCAAAAATGCTGAAAACAGTGAAACAAATGGCTGGTCGAAATTAAAATGAGGATTAAAAATATCAAACACTATCCAAAATTCCTCAAATTAATTTTAACATAAATGTAATAAAATAAGGAAAAATTAAAAACTGGAATTGTAATTTTAGGATTTTTGTAGAATTTTTAAGGTTTTTATGAAGATTTTAGGGATTTTGTAATTTTTGTAGGTTTTCTTTTGAAATTTTTAATTATTTTTGGTCTGAAGTTAAAACACATAAAAACAATAAAAATATAATTTTTATGGAATTTTTCAAAAACGTTTTGTAATTTTTATGTATTTTCTAATGCAAACAGTGCTGAAAATGCAGTTTTTGAATTTTTATAAGTATGAAATGCAATAAAAATGTGAAATAAAAATATGGCGTAATACTAGAATGTAACAAGAACCTAAGGTAATTTTTGTGAATTTTTTAGCAATTTATGGATGCATGAAATAAATAAAGGCAACAAAGTGAAACTACACTACTATCAGGGGCATAAATGTAAATATCCAAACATCCAAGGGCCACAGTGCAATTTTCTACAAAATATATAACTACAAAATACAATTCCAGGTCCAAATACAAATACATAAACCCGCGGGGGCATGCCTGCAATATTCCCAACCCTGCACGTGGTGTACACACGCCTAAGAAGGACCTAAATGCAATATACAAAAATCCCGGGGGCTATTATGCAAAATATCCAAAAATATTACACGTGATAGTGAAGTCCCTAGACTAAAGCGAAATAAACAAACCCCTAGGGGGGCCCTTGCAAAATGCCCAGTCCCCTCACGCGCACAGGCACGTGAGGTGACGTGGTGAGGACCTAAATGCAAATATAAAAAGTCTGAGGGTTCAAATGCAAATATTACAAAATATTTATAACTGCAACTAAAAGTTTATAGACTAAGAAATAAATACAAAAAGAGCTGAGGTAAAAGACGTAAAATACTCAGGCGGGGCGATCCAACAGCGGGCGTCGATTCACTTGACACGTGGCGCCTCAGGAATGCTTGATGACGGTTCGCGGCCAACGGCCACGATTAGATTCCCACGGGCTAATCTGATGGTTGATGCGAACGTAGATCCAATGGTGGCTGCTCGATCTGGAGTGGCGGCCCGATCCAACGGCGGAGAGCCTTCGACGAAGAACAGGGAAGCAACGCCGGCGAGGCGAGATTCCCCGCTCCAGATCTCGACGCTCCGGCATCCTTTGAGCTTCAAAAGTGGCCGGCGACGCTCCAGGGGTCCTCCTCTAGCTTCTGGTAGCACCAAAAGTCTCCGGCGTGGGCCGGAGCTCGCGGGAGGTCAAGGCGGAGCTGGGTGGCTCCTCTCATCTCCGACGAAACTCAAAATGAGCTCCAGACACTCCTCAACGCGCGTGGACCTACAAAAAGGGTTGAGAGGGTCCAGGGCAAAATGCCTGGACCCCGTGGAGGCGAAATGGAAGAGTGGAGCAGCACGAAGGGTACTCGGCCGGAGGTGCACTCCGGCGAGGTGCTCGTGAGAATGATTCGATGGGCGAAATCGAAAGGTAATCGGGGGAATATGATCCTAAGGCTACGGGAAATAAAGAGTGCAAAGAAAATAGAAGAGAAGGGATAACCTCGAAGGGTTTAGACCTGAGGTATGAGGTACCTCGACAGCGAGCTTGTCGGAGGTGGTGGAGCCGCTTCAAGGCCTACTCGACTCGCCTGAAGGTACGGGTGCGGAGCTGACACCTCCAGCAACACGGGGCACGCCAAAGGGAGGAGAGTTGCTAGCCAAAAAGGGTTCAAAAATGGCTCGAAAGCCGAAGGGCTGAATAAGTAGGTGTTGACGGGTGACTCAGGCGCTCCAAAGATCGAGGGAGATCGCTCGTATCGACGTTCCTCGGTCCTAGTAGAGCTTAGGGCGTAAAAGAGGGGTGTTCGAGGAGCAAAAGTCAAGAAGGTGTTGGACATGTGAGCCCACGGCGAGCCATTATGCAATAAATGTTATTGCGAATATCATTCCCTGATCTGAAATGAAGAATAAATAATTTGCATAAAAGGTCCCTCTGTACAATTAGGGTTATGTACCATGGCTATCTTAATGATCATACAACTGTTGATTCAATTATTGAATCATAGAGGCTGGTGCTTGGATGATACCTAAAGGGTTAGATTGAGGACTCATCAAGCACCGTCAAATGATTATTAAGATGTGATCTCCAGCCTGAGTAGGAGATGGCAATCCTTTCTCACATAGGTTGATATCTGACCGACCTCTTGATGCAGGTCCTCTGCATAGGAATAGAGATTCGGAGGTGTCAGATTAGTTAGGTCAAAGAGTTGACTTAACGAGATCGAGATAACCTAAGTCCTATGTTGAATGCTGTCACAGCATAGGCACGCATCCTCTGACCGGAGACAGATGTGTTACTATATGTCTGAGTGTGTACATTTGGCAGACCAATAGGTTGATGACCTAACCAAGGTCTATACACCGGCGCGCTGGTGTGCATGTAAGGGCATATGAGTAATACGATCTCTCAAAGGGATCATACAGGTTCACTACTGAACCGGAAGACATGAGCTCACTCATGAGATATTGGGAAGAATCAAATTCCGTGCACGGTCGTCTCGCTTTGGAAGCTTGACTGAATTTGTAGGTTTGATATATACTTTTGGAAAGTATGTGATCAAGACCTAGGTATGATATATGCTTTTGGAAAGTATATGATCGATACCAAATCCCAATGATCAAATGAGAAACTTAGTGATCAAACCCTGAAGAAGACAGTGTAAAATAGATCTTGATCTTCGGGTTGACCATGGGTCTTCCAGTATGCAGGATGTACAGGTATTGGGAATACCTGAAGGGTGATGTGATCATAAACGATTGTATATCTATGACGCTTCCATTCCGAGGGAGTGATGAAACAGGTCTGGATTTTAGTGACTCCTTTCAGTAGAGAAGCGATCCGGTCTTAGTCCAATTGTTGGACATTGGTCTGAATGAGATTCAGATTCAAAGAGAAGATTGGATTTGCGGTCTTGATTTAATCAAGCATCTGTGGGAGGTTCGTAAGATCTGGATTTGAGATAAGATCTCAATATCCAAGTCACTATACATGGAATAATACAATCGCCCTGTCCTTATCTCCAAGTATCTGCGGAGAAAGCACATTATTCATGAAAGGGTTCAAGAATAATTCTTTTGATGAAATATCCAAGCAAGGACTTGATGATTAAATGAGATTTAATTATCAAGCTTAAATATGAATATGATTCATGTTGTGAAAATGATTATCTAAGATAATTAAATAGGATTTAATTATCGAGGATTAAGAGAATGTGGATAACACTATCCATGATATATGTGTGTTATAAATATGATTTATAATATACATATATAAGAGAGAGAATTTATGTAAATAGCATTTGTTAATTAATAATGTGGATTGGATTCACATTTATTAATTAATTGGAAATGCAATTTACTAATTAGTCTGGGTTGTGAATATGATTCACATAATGATCAATGGCATGATTGAAATATTCACAAATTAATTTGGAATTAATTTGGTGGATATTATTGCAATAATAGTTATTGCAATTTATTAAGAAATAATAAGATAAAATAAAAGGAGACAAAATAAACCCCAATTTTAGGGAGGTTGGTTGACTCCATTTAATTTATCACATTATCTCTTAATTAGTTATTGTTAAATTAAATTATGTTGATAATGTTGCAATATTTTTTAATTTAAATTAATGTTGTTGGTTTTAACCAACAACAATCATAGCCATTGATTTTGCATGGACCAAGCATAGCCCTTGGATCCATGAGTCCCATGGATTGAGATCCATTGGATCCTAAACTAGTATAAAAGGAGGGCTAGGGTAGCCTTTCCAAGTTACAACATTATTAAGAGTTGTACAAGGTGACAACTCTCTCTCTCTCTTTCTCATTCTCGCCCTCTCTCTCTCTTTCTCTTCTCCATTAAGTGGCCGTCCACTTTGTGTTGAGAAAGGAGAGACTCTCGACTTCTTCTTCGACGACTCGTGGATCTCTATCTTCTTTGGAGTTTCTTACTCTAAAGGAAGACGACGGATTTCGTTTGACGAAATCGGGGGAGCCATCGCTTGGATCTTCATCGAGGATTGCGGGAAGGAACGTGACTCATTATCGCGCCCGCAAGTGCGTTCTTCGTGGATCGGACTTAAGATAAGAGGATCTCTACTTTGGGATCTCGCGATCACAACCACGCTTCAAGAGGTATTCCTTGTACTTTGTGGTTTGATGAAACGATCCGAGAAGTGTTCTCGTGATCATGTGGTTTCATCTTTAAAGTTAAAAAATTTTAATTTCCGATGCATCTAGCATCTAGTACGACTAGTTGCTCCGATTGCATACGATGCGATCGACACGCTTCCGTGATGCGCTTTAGGATTCTCACTATCCTTCAAGTGGCATCAGAGCCATAGGTTGAATAAGGTTTTGGATGTGATCCATACACCTTAGACGATTTGGTTCTTGAAAGGGTTGCGAAATTTTTACTGCATTTCAATTTTCGCACCTCTGTCTAATTGAATTTTTCTGTACTGTTTAAAATGTTTAAACACGAAAATTTCAATTGGTTTTTGTTCCTCATTAAACAAGGAAACCATAGGACTTGAGTTTACTAAATTTGGACTTTATTTGCTCAAGATATGGCTTTTTGAATATGACTATATTCACTGTTGCGGGAACTGCGGATTTGAACGTAATTAATGAGATGATTACGGTTTTAATCTGCCTTGAAATGCGTGAATTATCACTTGGGTTCTTTAACAAATCAAATAGGCAATCTTTGGAAACTGAGTTTGCATTTTTTGGATTTAAATTGATCAAGATAAGTTAATTTTAGTGATTGGGGGTCACTGCTGGAAATTAACAATTTCTTGATCTTGAACCTTGTGATATGTCATTCAATTATCATGATGAAAATTAATTGTTAATTTTCTGGAATAATTAGTGATAAATATTTGTGAAATATTTAAAGAGATAATTATTTCATTGAATGACACTTGCCTAAACCACAATGATGAGATATTAGATCTTGATCATTGGTTCATCAACAAACATTGCTTTCATGAAAACCATAGTTTATCCTACAGTTGTTGTAGGACAACTTTTACATGAAAACCCTTTTGCTTGAATAGGATTGGGGATTTGTCTAGCAAATCTCCTTATAATCAAAAATGTTTTGATTTATATTATATGGTATAACTTCGGTTGAAAAACCGATGAACATCTCAAAGTACATGATGGTCTATCTGGTATTATCCTTTCCCAAGGCGGATGTGGTGCCTAGTCGGAGAGCATTGGGGTAGCGGGTTGCAACGTATGTGGTCCGTCCCACTCTCGTCGGTACTGGCCATGACAGCGGGTAGGGACTGTATAATGCCGGAGACAGACAATGTGTATTTTTCTAATTATTAAAATTCGAATAATACGTACTTTGAGTATATACCTACTATTCAAGTAAAAGACATGTTTGTTGATTGATGGTTGGATTGATGATTAATTTAATGTGATTAAATTAATTATATCCAATAAACACTCTATTATGAATAGATGTGTATTTCCCTTGGAAGAATTAATTATGTGAATATGATTCACGATAATTAATTACAATTTGAATATGAGGTGGAGGATCACATAAGTGACATCCATGGTCTCCCGTCAAGGCAAAGGATTCCGTCGCCAGTTGTTGTGTATGGGAGACGTCTGTCCGAAGTGACAGATCCTGTGCATGATTTAATTGGATCGGGTTCTTTGCTTCTCGAAAGAGTAAGGCCGTATACGTAGTGACCCCAATATCGGGTCCTCATATTATTGGGGCGATATTGGATTGCGTATAGCGAGTATTAAGCCTGTTGACGGTTGGTTCAATTAATGACGGGTCAACATTGCCTTAGGGGTGGTGGGCCCGGGTGTTAAAGACCGAATTGGGAAATGCAAGTTGGACTTGCAAGGCGGAATGTGTTCCCGCTTCTTTTTATCCGAGTTGTAGGTTCTCATATTATTGGGATGCAACAAAGATAGGAAAGGAGATCCCAGATCTTGCTAGAGATATAATGGTAAGAATATCTCTTACATTGAAAGTGATTAAGGGAATGAACTTTCAGTGTTGACAAGGCAAGACAACTTTGATATAAAATTCCTAAATCAAAGTAAAATATGTATATAATATATATACCCTTATGCAAATTTCTTATTTCAGATAATCCTTCATTAAACCCACTCAATGTTATACTCAATAATAACCAGTAAAATATCTTGGATTGGACTCATGATCCAGATATTGTACTTGCAATTGGACACATAATGTATGTGGTTGCAGTGTGCAAGTCCCCTCAACATAATGAGGAAGGGCAATTAAAAAAGACAATAAGACATCACCTTAGGGTTTGTATGTCTCTATGTTCTTGATCTTTCATCGAGTGTACTTTGGAAGTGACATGTCGATGGTGATCGTAATTGTCGAATAATCCTTATAAAATAAAAGAAGATATTTTGGCATACAAATGTTCTCTAGACATTTAATCATGAATGACATGGTTCTCTGCATTATGCAGAATGGTGGCTCGAAAGAGATGATGTATTCAAAATGTTTGAATACCTACCTGAACCTAAGTCTCCATGAGTTAAGATGAATGTAGATATGATGAGTGTCATCATTCTACTATCTATACTCAAGTCATTCATGAAGCTTTATGATATTCATATTGTATGAATTTAATGAAGCATGTATAAATGTTGAAATGCTCTTACATTGAATTCTTTTGAATTTAACATAAGAGATCCTTAGTCTTAAGCAATAGTTGTTTATAGATTAAGAGAGTGCAGTGGAAGCATGGATCGGACCCAAGTAAGAAGGAAAGTCAAAGAGTTGACCTACTTCTGTGACTTCCATATGACATCCAAAGAGTTGGATGAATGCCAATACTGCAATAAGTTGATGTGTTGATAGTATGACTATCAAGTCTGTCTAAATTCCTTAGTGAAGGACTCAGATAGAGCATCAGAATAATCTACATAAATCATTGACTCTGACTTTCTTATTTCATAAGATAAAGTCTGACAATTGTATCCCAATCTTCTAATGACAATTGCAATTGTTGCATATACATATTAGAAGATTAGAAATTTGATCTTAAGGTTTAGTAGTCATCTACATGGATATTGCTGTAATTGTTGCAGCAGTCTCTGTTGGATAGATGGACTTCATATTCTCAGTGGGAGAGCCCTTAGTCTTAGAGAATGTCTCTATGACCTAGATATTAGAATACCCCATTGTTTGTTTCTAAATGTTGGAAATAAACATGAATTCTGAGATAGAACTATCATAAAAGGTTATGATGGATATATTTCAGATAGTAATCTAACATCTAGTGGACTCCACAAAATTAGAAAATTAATGAATGGTTCATTAAGATTTCTAATACTGAAAATCAAACCTTATAAGATCAATAGGAGGATGAAGATCATTTGACAATGATCTGGCATCAAGCCTTGGACATTTGTCTGTTGATTTGATCAATAGACTAGTAAGATACAAAACTTTAGAATGTCTAAAATTTCAAATCTTACATGCTTGTGAATATTGTATTCAAAGTAAAATGTCCAATACACCCTTCTCTAGGAATGGTGTTAGATGTCGAAGTATTCAAGATCTCATACATATTGATGTATGTAGATCATCTATATCATAATAAACATTATGGATATGTGATATCTATTAATGATTATGTATGATATGAGATTTCTTCTCTTCACCTGAGAAACCTTTGAAATGTTCAAAGATTTCACAATTTTGGTTTAGAACCAAAATTTGAAGGAAGAATAAATGAATTTGATCTAACCAAGGTAGCAAGTACCTATTAGATAAAATTCAAAGAATACCTTATAGAGATATGAATATCATTTCTATCTCACTCCTCCTGGTAAACCTGAACTCAATAGAGTTGTAGGGAGATACAATTGGATCATGTGCGACATGATTTGATCAATGATGAATTTTAGCATAATTATCCTCTTAGTTTCCATGTATATATGTGTAGTAGAGACTACAATATATATCCTTAATAAGATTCCATGCAAGTAAGCTGGAATCTAGCACTTGAGAGTGCTACTTCATTAGGAAAATGAAGTATGGTATTGGATACCTACTTTATGACCTTGAGATTCTTAAAAGATCTCATTTCTGAGAATATGATTCTTAGAGGATGACTCTCTTAAGAATCAAGATGAAAATGAAGTATAGGAACTCATTTAATCTTGAGAAGATAATGAGACCCTGAAATCGGAAACTAAAATGACAATTAAAGATGAAACATTAATACCTCTTCAAATGAGTTTGAGGATGTATTCCATGTGTCAGTTGAGTCTGACAATGATCGGACTTCATGTGATGAAGCTCCTGAGGATCATGACATGGAAAGATGGATATTAGCAATAAAGTCTAAAGTAAACTTCATATACAAGTGTTGTATATGGACCCTCGAGGATCCACCTATATAGGTAAGACCCGTATAGGTGTAAATGGATCTTCAAGAGAAAGGGAACCTTATGAGAAGGTAGAGACCTTCAAAGCTCGGTTCGTAGCCATAAGCTACACACCGGAAGAAAAGACATTGCTTGCAATGAGACTTGCTCTTCGGTAACCATTCTTAAAATCATCAGAATATTGCTAACCTTAGCTACACAACTTGACTATTGCATCTTCAGGATGTAATTCAAGATTGCATTCCTCTAAGAATACCTCTCTGAGGATATTCACATGAAGTATCCCTAGGGCTTCATGGTTGAGGAAAGTAAGGTGTGAAAGCTAAAGAAATCCATCTGTGGACTCAAATAAGCTTCTTGAAGTTGGAACATAAGATTTGATGAAATTATAAATGTTATGATTTCAAATAGAATCTTGATGTACCATGTGAAGCTTAGTGGGAGTGCCATTGTGTTCATCGTGCTAAATGTAGATAATATCCTAATCATTTGGAATGATATAAGGATGAGAATAAGTGTTTTATATTCTGGCTATTCCATACCTTGAGATATGATCTCAAGAATACCTCTTAGATCTTAGTTCTGAAGTTGTTCAGAAGTAAAGAAAAGAGGGTATTGGGACTGTCACATTTGTAGTACACCTTGGACATATTCCATTCCTGGAAATTCCAAGAAAGGCTTCCTTCCTTGAGATTTGGTACTGACCTATCTAAAGGAATAGCACCTCAAAGAGTTGAGGAAGTGAATGCTAGAACTGCTTGCACTTGTGCATCAGTTACGAGAAGCTTAGTGTATGCTAGATGTGTACAAAAGCCAGATATCTGCCATGCAGTGGGAGTAGTAAACTGTTACTAATCCTACTATGGAGAAAGAACACTTGATTGCAGTAATAACAATATCTTCAAGAAATTAAGATTTTTAGATGGAAATCTAAAAGGTCTTAACTGCGAATACCATAGGAGATAGTGATCTCAAGGAATAAGGGTATTCTGATAAGGATTATGGAAATACTGGTTATAATAGTTATTGAGCAATAGTGTCAAGGACACTATATCTGCTTTGACTAGATTGAGTATAGGTTGCATTAGATGCAACATTCGCATTGGATGCGAGCACTGTTACCTAGGGATATGCAAGTGCCGTAAAAGGACTTGGCATAGTCTTTTGGGAACAGAGTGACTGATCAGCTTACCTAGCTATTTCTAAATAGCCTATGATTGTCACATGAGTGTGAGTTTAAATGATTAGCCCATTAATGGCTCTTTGGGCTAGTGGGAGATTGTTGGACATGTGAGCCCACGGCGAGCCATTATGCAATAAATGTTATTGCGAATATCATTCCCTGATCTGAAATGAAGAATAAATAATTTGCATAAAAGGTCCCTCTGTACAATTAGGGTTATGTACCATGGCTATCTTAATGATCATACAACTGTTGATTCAATTATTGAATCATAGAGGCTGGTGCTTGGATGATATCTAAAGGGTTAGATTGAGGACTCATCAAGCACCGTCAAATGATTATTAAGATGTGATCTCCAGCCTGAGTAGGAGATGGCAATCCTTTCTCACATAGGTTGATATCTGACCGACCTCTTGATGCAGGTCCTCTGCATAGGAATAGAGATTCGGAGGTGTCAGATTAGTTAGGTCAAAGAGTTGACTTAACGAGATCGAGATAACCTAAGTCCTATGTTGAATGCTGTCACAGCATAGGCACGCATCCTCTGACCGGAGACAGATGTGTTACTATATGTCTGAGTGTGTACATTTGGCAGACCAATAGGTTGATGACCTAACCAAGGTCTATACACCGGCGCGCTGGTGTGCATGTAAGGGCATATGAGTAATACGATCTCTCAAAGGGATCATACAGGTTCACTACTGAACCGGAAGACATGAGCTCACTCATGAGATATTGGGAAGAATCAAATTCCGTGCACGGTCGTCTCGCTTTGGAAGCTTGACTGAATTTGTAGGTTTGATATATACTTTTGGAAAGTATGTGATCAAGACCTAGGTATGATATATGCTTTTGGAAAGTATATGATCGATACCAAATCCCAATGATCAAATGAGAAACTTAGTGATCAAACCCTGAAGAAGACAGTGTAAAATAGATCTTGATCTTCGGGTTGACCATGGGTCTTCCAGTATGCAGGATGTACAGGTATTGGGAATACCTGAAGGGTGATGTGATCATAAACGATTGTATATCTATGACGCTTCCATTCCGAGGGAGTGATGAAACAGGTCTGGATTTTAGTGACTCCTTTCAGTAGAGAAGCGATCCGGTCTTAGTCCAATTGTTGGACATTGGTCTGAATGAGATTCAGATTCAAAGAGAAGATTGGATTTGCGGTCTTGATTTAATCAAGCATCTGTGGGAGGTTCGTAAGATCTGGATTTGAGATAAGATCTCAATATCCAAGTCACTATACATGGAATAATACAATCGCCCTGTCCTTATCTCCAAGTATCTGCGGAGAAAGCACATTATTCATGAAAGGGTTCAAGAATAATTCTTTTGATGAAATATCCAAGCAAGGACTTGATGATTAAATGAGATTTAATTATCAAGCTTAAATATGAATATGATTCATGTTGTGAAAATGATTATCTAAGATAATTAAATAGGATTTAATTATCGAGGATTAAGAGAATGTGGATAACACTATCCATGATATATGTGTGTTATAAATATGATTTATAATATACATATATAAGAGAGAGAATTTATGTAAATAGCATTTGTTAATTAATAATGTGGATTGGATTCACATTTATTAATTAATTGGAAATGCAATTTACTAATTAGTTTGGGTTGTGAATATGATTCACATAATGATCAATGGCATGATTGAAATATTCACAAATTAATTTGGAATTAATTTGGTGGATATTATTGCAATAATAGTTATTGCAATTTATTAAGAAATAATAAGATAAAAATAAAAGGAGACAAAATAAACCCCAATTTTAGGGAGGTTGGTTGACTCCATTTAATTTATCACATTATCTCTTAATTAGTTATTGTTAAATTAAATTATGTTGATAATGTTACAACATTTTTTAATTTAAATTAATGTTGTTGGTTTTAACCAACAACAATCATAGCCATTGATTTTGCATGGACCAAGCATAGCCCTTGGATCCATGAGTCCCATGGATTGAGATCCATTGGATCCTAAACTAGTATAAAAGGAGGGCTAGGGTAGCCTTTCCAAGTTACAACATTATTAAGAGTTGTACAAGGTGACAACTCTCTCTCTCTCTCTTTCTCATTCTCGCCCTCTCTCTCTCTCTTTCTCTTCTCCATTAAGTGGCCGTCCACTTTGTGTTGAGAAAGGAGAGACTCTCGGCTTCTTCTTCGACGACTCGTGGATCTCTATCTTCTTTGGAGTTTCTTACTCTAAAGGAAGACGACGGATTTCGTTTGACGAAATCGGGGGAGCCATCGCTTGGATCTTCATCGAGGATTGCGGGAAGGAACGTGACTCATCATCGCGCTCGCAAGTGCGTTCTTCGTGGATCGGACTTAAGATAAGAGGATCTCTACTTTGGGATCTCGCGATCACAACCACGCTTCAAGAGGTATTCCTTGTACTTTGTGGTTTGATGAAACGATCCGAGAAGTGTTCTCGTGATCATGTGGTTTCATTTTTAAAGTTAAAAAATTTTAATTTCCGCTGCATCTAGCATCTAGTACGACTAGTTGCTCCGATTGCATACGATGCGATCGACACGCTTCCGTGATGCGCTTTAGGATTCTCACTATCCTTCAGAAGGGTGCTACGCAAAATAGTGCAAGAATCGAGCTGCATAATTCGATAAAAATCGGTGTGAAACAAGGTCTGACAAGGGGGCAGGCGGGGAGGACAGCCAGTTGATTATGGGGTCAACGTTGACTGCCTCCTGGTTGGTCCACGTGGACTAACTAGGAAAAACCCTGTGAAAAATAATAGAAATTCGTTTAAAAATAGTAAATGATTTTATTATTTTTAGATTGTTAAATAAAAAATGTTTATAATTTTATAAATTATTTTATTATGATTTTTATTTATTTTTTAGAGGTATATAATTACAAGTTATCTTTTTAGGCCTATATAGGTATATTTATCTATATATTTTAATATTTTATTTTTATTTTATGTATTTAATTTATTTATTTTGGTTTATTATTTTATATATTTATAAAGTATTTTTATACACTTAAATATATTTTTATTTTATTTTTCTGAAGTGTTTTGTACACTTAATAGAATAGAAGAATCAATTATATAGGTATAGTTATAGGTATTAGACCTAAGTATGTTATATACAAGTATTTTAATTTTGTATTTTCTTTAGGTTTTTATTCCTTTTTTAATTTATACATATATTATAAATATTATTTACAAAATTATAAAAATATAAAATTATGAAAATAAAGAATAATAAATAAATTGAATATTTTAATCTGTACAAGTATACAATAGGGATCCAAAACTCAACTTTCAAACCGTAGCTCCGCCAAATGCGAAAATACTTCATTGAATAGCTTATTTAAAATTATAAACAATTAAAGTGATTTTTATGCGTTTCGAGTTTTTACTTGGGAGATACAGGTCTGGGAAGTTGGGATCCTAGAATTTTATTCAGATCATAACTTTTTATCTGTACATTATTTTTGAATGAAATCAATTTTGTATTTTTCCATATTTAATTATCTACAACTTTCATGTACAAAGTTTCTTTATTTGAAGTATAAAAAGGGGAACCAAAAATAGGTCCCAAAATTAATAAAGAATGAATTAAAATAAGAGGTATTTTTATTGTATTTTGGCCCTTATCTCCCCCTACTTTATTCCTTGTCGACCTAGTCATTGAGATGCCTAGGTCTCGGGATTTCGGGCCATAAAATATTTGCAATATTTTATTCTTTTTCTTTTCTTTTCTTTATTCTATAATTTTGGCTTTAAAACTCGCATTTTATACATTATTTACATACATCTGTATGAATGCTAAGATGCACTAATTAAGGGTATTTAAATGCATTTGTCAGGGTTTTTGAGGTCAAAATGACAGAATAAAGATGATGAGATGTGGATTCATCAGATGTACAAATAAAAGGGCCGGTAAAGAAAAGGAGGGTTTCCAAGATCACTAGAAATAGATGATGGAATCTTCAATTGAAGCAATCAAGCTTCATATATAAGGTTTTTGAAGACTTATCTTGGGATTGTAATGGAAGTGCAAACGAGATGTGGGAGGCGGTAGTATCTTATATCTGAAGGGTAGCCAACAGAGATGCTATGTGAGTCAAAGGGAGGAGCTCTAGGCCAAAAGGAGGATTGGTGGTGGAGTGGAGGGTGCAAGAGAAGTTCAAAATTAAAAGATCATGCTTTAAAGCTTTGTCTAATGATAGAACATATGAAACTATCACAAACTACAAAATAGTGAAAAAGGAAGCAAAGAAAGTTGTAAGAGAAGCTAAGACAAAAGCGTATGAAGTTTTGTACAAAAATTTCGACTCTAAGGGGGGCATGAAGGATATATTCAGGTTGGCTAAAGAAAGAGAAAGAAAGACCAAAGACCTTTCTAAAGTGAGATGCATTAAGGATGAGAAAGGTCACGTACTTGTTACCCATAAGGATATAGATGACTAGAAGGAAGCATTACTTCCATAAGCTTTTCATTGGGGAAGGAAATAGAGAGAGCACTTTGGGAGATCTAGCTAGTAGTGAAATTTACTTCAATCATGCAAGTTATATAAGAATACAAAGGAAGGAAGTAGAGGAGGCATTTATGAGACATGGAAAAGGTAGAGGACCTGATGACTTCCTATAGAAGTTTGGAGAGTTTTAGGTGAGTGTGATTTGACTTGATTTATAAATTTATTCAATGTTATTTGACGGAGCAAGAAAATGACTAAAGATTGGAGGAGAAGCATCGTAGTACCTCTTTATAAGAACAAAGAAGACATTCAAAATTGTTCAAATTACAGATGTATCAAGCCAATGAGTCACATTATGAAATTTTGAGAACGTGTGATCGCAAGAAGGCTGAGACAAGTTCAAAAGTAAAAGGAAATCATTTCATATTCTTGTCAGGTCACTCAACTATTGAAGCCATCTACTTGTTGAGGAGAACAATGGATATTTATAGAGCTAAAAGGAAGATCCTCCGTATGATTTCTATTGATTCGGAGAAGGCTTATGATTCTGTCCCACGAGAGATATTGCAGAGATTTTTTAGAAGAGACAAGTACATGTCCTATACATTAACCTCGTAAAAAGATATGTATAATAGGGCTTTATCTTGTGTAAGGATACCATCTAGGAAGACTGACTTTTTTGACGTCAACATTGATCTGCATCAAGGTTCAACTTTGAGTCCATTCTTTTTTACTTTGATTATAGATGAGTTGACAAGTCACATTCAGGATGAGATACCTTGGTGTATGTTATTCGATGATGATATTGTTGCTATTGATGAGACTAGAAAGGGAGTAAATGAGAAGATTGAGATCTAGAGACATGCATGGGAGGCGGTAGTATCTTACATCCGAAGGGTTGTCAAAAGAGATGCTATGCGAGTCAAAAGGAGGAGCTCTAGGCGAAAAGGAGGATTGATGGTGGAGCGGAGGGTGCAAGAGAAGTTCACAATTAAAAGAACATGCTTTATAAGCTTTGTCTAATGACAGAATATATGAAACTATCACAAACTACAAAATAGTGAAAAAGAAAGCAAAGAAAGCTGTAAGAGAAGCTAAGACAAAAGCATGTGAAGTTTGTACAAAAATTTCGACTCTGAGGGGGCATGAAGTATATATTCAGGTTGGCTAAAGCAAGAGAAAGAAAGACCAAGGACCTTTCTCAAGTGAGATGCATTAAGGATGAGAAAGGTCACGTACTTTACCCAGAAGGATATAGAGGTCTAGAAGGAAGCATTACTTCCATAAAGCTTTTCATTGTGGAAGGAAATAGAGAGAGCACTTTGGGAGATGCAGCTAGTAGTGGAAGTTATTGAATCATGCAAGATATAGAAGAATACAAAGTAAGGAAGTAGAGGAGGCATTTATGAGACATGGGAAAGGTGGAGGACATGATAACATTCCTATAGAAGTTTGGAGAGTTTTAGGTAAATGTGATTTGACTTGGTTTATAAATTTATTCAATGTTATTTGAAGAAGCAAGAAAATGTCTAAAGATTGGAGAAGAAACATCATGGTACCTTTTTATAAGAACAAAGGAGACATTAAAAATTGTTCAAATTACAGAGGGATCAAGCCAATGAGTCACATTATGAGATTTTGAGAACGTGTGATCAAAAGAAGGCTGACGCAAGTTTTGAAAGTAAAAGGAAATCAATTCGGATTCTTGTCAGGTCACTCAACTATTGAAGCCATCCACTTGCTGAGGAGAACAATGGAGATTTATAGAGCTAAAAGGAAGATCCTTCATATGATTTCTATTGATTTGGAGAAGGCTTATGACTTTGTCCCACGAGAGATATTACGGAGAGTTTTTTAGAAGAGACAAGTACCTGTCATATTCATTAACCTCGTAAAAAGATAGGTATGATAGGGCTTTATCTTGTTTAAGGATACAGTCTAGGAAGACTGACTATTTTGACATCAACATTGATCTGCATCAATGTTCAACTTTGAGTCCATTATTTTTTACTTTGATTATGTATGAGTTGACAAGTCACATTCTGGATGAGATACCTTAGTGTATGTTATTTGCTGATGATATTGTTGTTATTGATGAGACTAGAAATGGAGTAAATGAGAAGATTGGGGTCTGGAGACATGCATTGGAGACTAAAGGATTTTGTATAAGTAGGGTTAAGATAAGAATATATGGAGTACGCTTTTGATGGATGCATTGGTGAAGGAATCGAGGTGAAGATTGTGGATTATTCAGAAGAGATACTCTTTTATATACTTGGGATCAATTTTGGAACATGATGGGGAAATCGATGGAGATGTTACAAATAGAATAAATACAAGTTGACTAAAGTGGAGAGGAGCCTCTATTGTTCTTTGTGATAAGAAAATTCATTTGAAAATCAAAGGAAAGTTTTACAAAGCAGTTGTGAGGCCTATTATGTTCTATGGATCCGAATGTTGACCTGTGAATCATAGACATGTGCAGAGAATGGCAGTAATAGAAATGAAAATACTAAGGTAGATGTGTGGACACACACAAAAAGATCGAATTCTGAATGATACCATCAGAAGAAAAGTTGATGTAGCTCTGATCGAGGATAAGATGTGAGAAAATCGCTTAAGGTGGTTTGGCCATTTGCAAAGGAGGTCAGCTCATGTACCGGTGAGGAGATGCGAGTTTTGGGATGTTGAGCCAGCTAAGAGAGGGCGCGGAAGGCCAAAGAAGTGTTGGAACGAGACTGTACAAAGGGATCTTAGTTTTTTGAATCTAAGATCGAGAATGACCCGAGATAGATCGGAATGGAGGCAAAGAATCCACGTAGCCGACCCTACTTAATGCAGGAAAAGGCTTTGTTATTGTTGATTGTGAAAGTCAATGCACCAAGAAAACTATGATAAAATATGCATATATTCGATAATAGAGAAGAGAGTACAATTTATATACTTACTTTTTAGGACGGATACATATGCAAAATGCTAGGGCATATGTACAATTCTCTCCTCCCGAATTGGCACTTGAAGTGTCGTTTTGGGCTTTCTCCCTAATTCAACACCTTAGATGTTGATAGATAACTTAAATTTTAAATGTTAAATTTTCATAGCTACTTAATTAATTAAGATTAAAATATATTTTTTTAAATTCCGCTTTATCACTTGCATTCCCTTGAATTTTATGCGAGATTATATTGTGAGAAAATTAGTGTTATACACGTACATGTGTTTTTAATCACATTTCAATGTTTTGTTAGTATTTTGTGTATATATTGTGAAATCTTCTATTTTCAACACAATACTCGACTATCGAATGATGACTATGAAAGATGAACCATGTTGAAGTTATCCTACAAAGTTGTTTTTATTATAGATAAAGCATATAATAACGTATTAGATGTGTATCATTATCATAAGAATCAATGTGAAAAAAATCTAAATTTCAACACCGGTCAAAGAACACTGATCATTTACTAAAAAAGGGTTAAGTCAGAAATCCATGATGGGAATTTTGAATAGGATCTAGCGAAGGATCTATATTGTCATATTTGGATAGTGTAAAAAACATCTCTTAAGCAACTACCGCCCTCATTCAAACTTACTATAATAACTATTAGACACAATCGCACCACCAGAATCGTTAGAATTAGTACGAGGGTGAAAAACCATCCAAAATGATAGTTCTAAAAGAAGATACTATTGTCGTTGTGTCGGCTGGGTAATTTTTAACAGAAAATTTTATTTGTATTTTTCATACTCCTAACTTAGATGTGTATAGTGTAATTATGGGAATGTCGAACCCAGAAAGGCAAACTGTTTAAAACTAAGGTAAAACTATAGAAAACTAAGGTAAAATAGGTTTTCCTGTTTTTTAGGTATTTTTATGATTTTTTATTAGATTTTATAAATTTTATATTGTTTTTTTGTTTTAATATACCTATGTAAAAACATAGATATAAATTTTATCTTTGATTTTAATTTTATGGTTTTCATGTGTTTTAATTATTTATGCTTTTTATGTAATTTTTAGGAAATGTTTGTGATTTTTATTTTATTTTTAAAAACTAATTTTTATATGAAAACAAAATTTTATTTGTGATAGAAAATATTGAGAAAATATTGAGTTTTTATTTTATTTTTATTAGAAATTATGTAAAAATATCTTCAAAATGATATAGTGTGCGTGTTTATACGATTTTTATATATTTAGATATGATTTTTCTAAGGTTTTGTGTGTTTTGTAAATTTTTATATGTTTTATTATTGATTTTTTTATTTTATTTTGGGCTCATTATGTAAAATATAGTAAAAGATACTAAAGGTATTTTTTAGTCTTTTTAATGGAGTTCTTTTTATATTTTTATGTTTTTTTAATGTTTGTTATACATTTTGTTATTGAGGAGAGAGGAGAGAGGAGGATGAGCAGATGAGAGGAGGTAGGAATGGGGGAACCAATCAGCCGAGAGTGGAGCCAAAGCCTACACTTAGGGATGCTTAGAACCCAGGTGCAAGACACACTATGACATGGATTCAGTGCAAGATACCATGCCCCTGAGATATATCTAGATTTCAGATGTTTATGATGCTTGGGGCAAAGACTTCATGGGCCCATTCCCTGTTAGCCAAGGATTTCAGTACATCCTGCTTATCGTGGATTATGTTAGTCATTGGGTGGAGGCGATCCCCGCATGAGCCGTTGATAGTCATACTATTTGATCATTTCTTAAGGATAACATTATTGTGTGTTTTGGGATACCCAAGATACTCATATCAGACATGGGAAGTCATTTCATCAATCAAGAGGTCAAAAAGTTAGTTAAAGAGTATGCCATTTACCATCATGTCGTGTCTCCTTACCACCCACATACTAACGGCTTGGTTGAGATTTCAAATAGGTAAATCAAGATGATACTTTAGAAACTTGTATGTACAGATATGAAGAACTGGTCCCAATTGCTTGACTCAGTTCTCTGGGCTCATCAGATGATGCACAAGTCTCTATTGGGCATGTCTCTTATAGATTGATTTATGGAAAGCTCTGCCACTTGCTAATTGATCTTATTCACAATTCTATATGGACACTCAGTATATGTAATTTGGATTACGGGAAATAAGTGTGTCGGTTGTCGAAAATCAATGAAGAAAATCCAAACAAAAAGCACGAAGAATCCTCAAAATTTGATGCAAAAATAACATTTAAAAAATACAAAGATGATATAATATGATCCATCATGTCCCAAATGTCTTAAAGTTCCAATAAGTAATGTAGAATGGAACTACAATAAAAGAATAATAGGTTTCTTTCAATTAGGTCCTTGGTCAGGGACCTAATTGCAAGAAATCTCCGAAAAACTTTACAATTAGGTCCATGTCAAGGATTTAAATGTAATTACTAAATCTTCTCGAGGCACACGTAGAGAATATGGAAGGTGCAAGGGTTACTTAAAGTTCCACCGGTTCGCTAATGAACGGTTGTGATTAGAAGTTCGCGTGAGATCTGGATCGTACGCTAAGGCAGTGTATCAAGATTCTAGGGCTCATATTCTTGGACTTGGGGAAGAACGTGACGGTGCTCCTCAGATGCAATCGACCTTCTTTGGTAGTTGGTTGACATGCATATGCTATGATGTTGGCACTAGGCACTCCGATAGGACCAGAAGGGGGGTCCTCCCCCTTCGAGCTCGCTTGCGGCAAGGAGGTGGTAAAGAAGGCAGTGGCATCTGGAAGAAATCAACAGGTAGGGTTTGGAGGTTCTGGAATGCTGTAACAGCTCGATGACCCAATCGACAATGATTATATGACTCTAGATAATGGTCAAGATGCTCTAGAAGCTTAGTGCACCTGCAAATAAATGTGGCATGCTCGATTCGATAAGAATCAACCAAATGCACGAAGAATAACATGTTCAAAGGGTTTCCAAAATAAGGGTAGTCCAAGATGATATTGGATGAATTGATTTACAATTGAGATTAGAAGAGGGTAGTTATACAAGCAAGAAGATTGGGAGATGTTAATGGCATGCTTAGATGACCTAATTGGGGTACACAAATCGAGGTAATGCGAGTAGAGAGGAGGAGTGTACATGGGGCTTTGAGGTATATGACCTCAGATGGTTGCTCAATGGGCGGTACTCAACAAAGCTAGATGATGTGCAAGGTGGCAATGTACGGCCAAGCGGCCTTGGAACCTCCTCTCTGGTCACCCTCATTCCAGGTGGAGGCCGCAATAGGTGTTGTCACCACCAGGGTTGGTCGGAGTCGGGGGAAGAAAGTAGATGGTCGGCTAGGTAATTGTGGAAATTGGAGAGTTAGTTCGAACTGGCCACTTTCGATCTAATTTATAGCTCGAAGACAGTAGATTTGCTGGGAATCAAAGGTCAGGCGTGGATGAGTGTTGTTAGGACAAGAGAATCAAAGGAGAAGATGGGAGATTGGGTGAAATACGAAGGTGGGAAAATGGCTTGAAGAAGCTGGTCAAAGTAGATCTCTAACAGCTCAGTTCTTGAGAAAGATGGCCCATGTGCTGACACGTGTCAGCACTTGGCAGGCCAGAAGATAATTAAACTTATAAATTAAATCGAATTAGCAAATATCATTATTTAAATGAGTTATAAAAATTAAAAAATGTAAATATTTATATTAACTAATTTGTTATATAATTTAATTTTATAAATAATAAATATTTAATAAGATATAAATATAATATTAATAAATATGTGTATACTATACTTAATAAATATGACTTTGATTATTAATTTTATATTTTAATAAATAACATATTATTTTTATATTTTATTGATTAATAAAATAATCAAAAAGAGGTGTGTGAATTTTTCTAAATTTTAACAACTTAATTTAGATATATAAATAAATACATGTATAAGTGTTGTAGTTCAAATTCATATATAAATTAGGGTTTTTTATTATTTAAAATATTAAATAGTGGCTAAAAATTCATAAATAGTTTATAAATCATTTACAAGATAAGGAAAATAATTAAAAATGATAAAAAAACACTAAAACTATAAATAGTATGTTTTAAATAGAATAGATAGCCTAGAAACCTAGTTATCATTAGGTCCCAAAACCGATTTTTTTCAGCAGACCGTGATTTTTAGTGAAATCACCTTCATTAATTAGAGAATATTATTTCATGAACTTTAAAGTTGAGCAGAGTAAAATTTGAGTTTGTATGAAGAAGTTATAATGTTCAGAAGTTGAGAAATTGACAATATAAAAGATAGATTTCTTAGCATATATAGGTTGGGATTTTTTAGGATTTTACATTTTTATATTAATTTTAGAAATAAATAGAAGAAAAGTTTGGAGAAAATATATACTAATGAATTAATTAAAAATTATTAAAGTTTTGATAATTATTGAATAAATAATGAATAATGTGTACAATGCACAATTAATTCTTTTTGTGGTTTTCTTCCTTATCTCCCCCTACTTATTTGTTTGTCTACCAATCCATGCTGACTTGGTCTCGAAGGTTAGGTTATATAAATATATCCTTCATACTATATTTATATTTTAGTCATACCATTCATATATACATATTTACAGTCTGCCTTCTTTTTCCTATACAAATTCTTTTATTTATTTACATATTTTAATACATAAAAATGTATTTTTACTCATGAATGATATTTTTATAAGAAATAGAAATTAATGGATGTTCACATGCATTTGTTAAGGGTTTTAATATCAAATGCAGCAGAAAGTTAATGAATCATGGATTCATAAAACAGGCTAGAGTAGAAAAGTGGATCTGAACAAATTGTTGGAATTCCAAGATTTCGCTTATGAAAACTCACTCATGTATAAGGAGAAATTCAAGCGTTGGCATGATAGACATGTTAGGAGAAATACTTTCATCTCTGATCAGAAAGTATGGTTATTTGATTCCAAATTGAAGTTGTTTCCTGACAAACTCAAAAGAAAATGGTCGGGACCTTTCATTGTTACAGCTGTATATGAAAATGGTAGTATTGTCATATCTGGATTGTCATCTGACGCACAACCATTTGTTGAGAACGGACAATTACTGAAGCCATATCTAGATCATGATACATTCCTGTCCGTAGCACATTCTATCCATTTGGTATCATGCGATGATCCTTTGACATCTTTTACGTTTGATACATGAGCTGATATTCTTGTGTATATATCCTTTCTTTTTATTCTTTCTTCTTCCATCTTTATCATTCACCTCTTTCTCATGTGTGTGTGTTATACTTAGGATGCACTCTATCCTAAGTATATGGGAGGTGAATGACTGATGTTCTTTTCGTTTTGTTCATCACTCTTATTTTTGCATATAGTAAGGGATCCTTTACCCTAAGTATAGGGAGAGTGATGTCGTTCCTTTTCTTTTTTTTCATTTCATTTTATTTTTCTTTTTTTCTTTTACTCCCTTGCTTGTCCTTCAGCTTGTTGATAATTCTTTTTATATACTTAGGGATCTTTTACCCTAAGTATATGGGAGGGCAAGTCGAGTCTTTGAGTTTGTACATTCTTTTCCTCGGTCTTCCTCGCTTTTATAATCGCTATACTTAGGATTATTTGATCCTGAGTATGGGGGGTTCACTGACTTGCATTCATCTCATTCTTTATTTTTTGAGTCGTTATTGTATAGATTTTTTCGCTTTTCTATACTCATCATGAGTTATGTCTTTCTTTGTTGCTTCTTGATCATTATGAGGACATAGTTCGAGATAGGTATAGGGGATATCGTATATACTATACATATACTTTAGCCATAACTCGTACTTTTGTTTGTTAGTAATATGGAAAATAAAATTGGAGTAAAAAATATTTGTAAAAAGTTTGTAAATTTCTTTTGTATAGTTTTGTAAAATATTTGTACAAATGCTTTGTAAATTATTTGGAAAATTTCTTTGTAAAAATGTTGTTAAAACCTTTGTAAAATTATTTATGTATAAATTATTGTAAAATTGTTTTGGTTATAAAATCTTTATAAATTATTTTATACAAAAATTAGTTATATTGTAAAATGTTTGTAAAATGCTTGTGAATAAAATCTTTGTAAGGTGATTTGCAAAACTTTATAAACTATTTTTGAAAACCCTTTTGTAAAATGTTTGTTAAAATGTCTTTGTAAAATTTTGTAAAGAATTTTGTAAATATTTTTGTAAAATATTTTTTAAATGTTTGTAATTTTTTTTCAAAATAGTTTGTAAATTATTTTATCACCTTGTACAAAAATAACTTGTTTGTACATATTATTTGTATATACTAGTTGTACATATGTTTGTAAATAGAGCTTGTAATCACCTTGTAAATATGTGAATAAAATCATACTTTTGTGCATAAAATTCTTTTAATAAAATCCTTGTATAAAACTTGTATACCTTGTATATAAAATTGTTTATTGAATTTTATCAATAAAATTCTTTTGTGGATAAAATTCATATAAAAATCTTGTAAATGTTCTTTTTTAATAAAATCTTGTATAAAATGTGTATATATTTGTATATATGTTTGCATAAAATTCTTTTTAAATTTGTAAAAATACTTGTAAATTCTTATAAATATGTATAGTTCTCTCTATTAAAAAATCATATAAAATTGGAAAATTAAAATCCATAAAAATATGCAAAACTCTCTGAAAAATCTTTCAAAAACATTTTTCTTTTATTTTAGTTTCCTTTCTTTAAAAAATTCTTTGTATACATTTTCTTACATTTTTATCGGTATTTTTCAGAATGAAATTGATGCTTAAACTAATCTGGAATAAAATTGAAGAATGGAGCTTGGTTAGGGCCTTAATCTACTTAATTTCAGAGGAACCTTATAGGAATTGGAGTTGAGACCTTTTAGGTCTAGCGACTAAATTCTTTGAGCCCACAAGACTATGTTCACATGTCATCTTGATTAGTCTAAATATATTTTTTTCGTACACATGCATTGTTCTTTTAGATAATGACCTAATTTGGAAAAGCACTTTACACGTAGCTCTTCATTGATGAGCTAGTGAGGGTTAGAATCCTCTGACAAGAATCACACGTGAATGGAAACATACGTAGTCCCCTTGAGTGGTTAGTGCACCCCAACCTAGTTTAGTGGCATGGACGTCTAACGACAGGAGTTATGGGTTGAAATAAAGCTTCATATGAGGGATGGTTGTCTAGCACAATTTTTCTAAGATCCCAAAACATGTACAGAAAGATTCTATATCCATAGGGGAACAATAAATATATATATATATATATATATATATATACAGTGCAACAATTCTTTCCACCAAATAGAAGTAATATGTATACAATAAAAAAATCAAGCATGTATATATTTGACTACATTGGCCCTGCTTCAGAGAAACTGCAGATCTTTGTGGAAACTTGGCTAAACCGACCGGCTTCACAAGGAGATGTGGCTACACTGGCCACACTCTAGCTCTCTTCTTATTCTTTAACCTACCCTTTCGACAGTGGACACAACACGTACCTAAACTTAGGAGGAAATACCCCGCTCCTCGAGAAAATAGTAACTATATAAGGGAATTAGGTTTACATTGCTAAGAGAAGGTTGGTTTGCCAATCTTGATGTGGAGAGTTATATATCACATACATTGTACAAGTAAGATTCATAGTCATCAGAATTAGCGTATGACGACTTGATCTGTCCTAATCATTGAGGTGACCTAAATAGGAGTCTGTGGAACTTAGAGTTTGTTAGGTTTTAATTCCATTTCTCAATAAGGTTCCGCCAAATTAATAATCTAAAGGTCTCACCGAGCTCCATACTTTGATTTTGTGAAGAATAGTTTAAAAATCAAAATAGTTCCAAATTCTTTATTTTCCTTTCTTGTTTTCTTTTTAGTCACTTATTATTCTAATAAGTATTTGCTAAGAGAATAGCAAAGATAAAGTATAGGAGGATGATGAATCTATATTTCATCATCTTTATATATTTATTTCAGCTAAAAATCCTTTTTTAAACACTTGTAAATACTATTAAATCATGTTTTTTATTATTTCTTGATTCTTTTGTATATATTGCACAAATAACAATGTTTTTAATCTAAAATAAATAAATATGGAAATAAAGGAAAAATAACGAAAATAAAGACTATATATGCAATAAACACAGTCTGACTCTTACCTTGAGAGAAGGCTAAGACTTGACCTAATCGACAAGGAATAAAGTAGAGGGAGATAAGGCGTGGTGTAGAAAAATAAAGAAAATTAAATTCCAATCATCTTGTACAAATTGCACATACACCATTTTTTCGTATATAATTCCTTACTCTATTTTCTCACCCCCTTATTCATCACAAGTAAAAATGTTTTCTACTTGGATGTTGTATATAAAATTAGTTATAAATATAAAAATAATCACAAGAATATTTATTGTACATTGTGTAAATATTGACAGTTTGAAAAAGCCGTAAAACCAAACTTGTCAGGCTCATACCGTCTGCATAAAAAATTCAAAATAAAGAAAACTCACTTTATTGTATTCTAAATAAAATAAGCTTCAAAATGAAAGTGGTTTCGCTAAAATCGAAGTTAAGATGTAAAATGTGACTTTTTCAAATGTATTGTATATTGTGTATATACTATATATTGTTTAAATATATTATTTGATGTATTTTATGTATAAATTTATGCATATTATATTTTAAAATATTTGTAAATATTTTTTATTCAATTAAAATTCAAATACAAAATCAAAATTAACAAAAATAAATTAATGTATATAATGTACATGTATCATTATGTATATATTGTAAATACACCTATTTATTTATCCTAATAAATTATTTCATAAAAATGAAATAAAAATATATTTAAAATCCTTGTAAAATATTATAAATAAATAAGATATTATATAGTTATTTGTAAAAATAAATTATTAAAAATTAAATTGTTGTATATATAGGTAAAAATACATATGACGAAAGATGATTATTTATTTTAGCCTATCTGTGTAATTTATTTAATTTATTAAAAACCACTTAAATTAAAATTATTTAACTTCGAGTACTTTTTATCTGTCTAATTTATTTATTTAAATTTGTCTAATGATTTATTTTCAATTTATTTACATTTTATTGTTTTTTCCCTTTAGTGGACTTTGTCTTATCCATACCCGTTCCCATTTGTGGACTCGGGTTTGTTAACTCAGGTAAACCATCCTTTCAACCTGATTCGCCCGTTTAACCAACTCGTCGAAGCTTCTTTCCTATTTTCTCCTAATCGCTTCGGTCACTTTTACCACCAGATTTCTTCTTAAATAATGTTGCCTGATTATCCATCCTACTCGCTCAATCATCAATTTTTATTTTCTTGCCTTGGTTCACGTGTGCCAGTCATTTCAAATTTCACCTCTATCACTTCTATTTATACCCCCTCCAGCTCTGCCTAGCCCCCAATCCGTTTTCTGGTGATTTTCCGCCCGAGATTGAGCCGGGACAACTGAGTTGTGACATAGATTTGATTTCCTACAATAGGGAGTGTGAGGCATCCATCTGGAGATGAGATATGCTACGTGGCCTAAGCTCCGCCGGTTGCATCGACGCTTTTTCGCTTATCATTGCAAATTGAGCTACGACCACCGTCCATTCACCGTAGGTAATCCTAGGTAGTTTCTTTCAGTTTTGTAGTTTAATTTTGCAATTTGATTCCAGTTACTAACTAATTCATATCATCAACCACCTAAGCTCTGATCTACACGATTAGAGCTCCCGATCATTGATTTCATCATTGGAACCCCGCTTCACGTCACCCATACCTTCTCCATCATCTTTCATAGTCTGAACACCTTTCCAATCATCCATTTGCTAGAGACCTCCATTCATGCCATTCCCCTTTGATTTGTGCTAATAAGGTGGCCGGAGGATTTTCTCCAAGCAATAATCTCATTGCAGACCTGTTGGACGCATATTGAGAAGTGAATAGAGATATGGAGCTCCATCTACAATCGTCTACCTTCAGAGCTCCAGATCTCAACTGGGCGATCACCGGGCTTTATCTCTACATCTGGACAACGGGGGAGAGCTGCCGGAGTGAGCAAGAACCTTCAGGAGGTGGATCGAGTGAGATTGGCTGAGATCTTACAGATCAAAACTCGCCTTGCCAGATGTTCATACGAGTTCTTCCAGACATCTTCGCGTTTGTTGGATCAAGAATGAAGCTTCCTAGATTGAATCACGCTCGTTGACGAAGCCCCAGTCCTGAGCCGATGATCAAGAGTTTCCCGATCCAGATCCAACCGTCCAGAACGCATGTGAGCTGCACAAGTCTCGATGGGACGCGTGTCAATATATTGTTTGTTTGAACAATTGCATATTTGTCCTATGCTTTGTTTTAGTTACGGTTAAGTCCATTTTGAGTTGTATAAACGTGTTGCGTACGTGATTCGTGGTGTTCTTACATTTTACATCCAGTTCTTCTTTGTTACTGTTAATCCCTTAAAATGTAATAATTCCCATGAGGTTCGTACCCGTGCATATCACGTATGATGGCACCCGTCTCTCATGGAGAAATTGTACATATTCCACTATATTTTAATATTTGTTATTTGCTCAGCCCTGGAAATAAGTTTCTTTGCATAAATACCCATGTAAAGCAGCTTTTAATTGTGTTTGTTAATTGAGTTTAATAAAAATCTAATCGATGTCATTGACTTCCTAAAAATCATAATTAGTCCATGCTAAGCAGTTCTATTAATAACAATTGTAGTTTTGAATTTTAATTAGTTTTACTATTTTTAATAAATAAAAAACACCTATATTTTCTCCTATTTGCAGTATTAAATAAATAAAAACAATAAAAATTACTTAAAATTTTTTAAAAAATTATGGTTGCTTATTTCGATTTGTTTTAATTTATATATAAATTTCCCCTTTAAATTCCTTATACAAACAAAAATATCACAAAACAATAAAAACACTAAAAAATCATGTAAATTTACAAAAATACAAAAATACCTTTTTGAAAATTTTGAAAAATATCTCTGTATATGTATATATTTTACATATTTTTTATTTTATTTCTATTTTAAAATCATAAAAACATCTGATTTGTCTTCTGTTTTTTAATTCTATGTTTTAAATTCTTTTAAAATCCTAAAAATTCTAAAAATTCTCTAAAGTCACAAAATTAGCAAAAATCCCAAAAAAATTATTTTTTGATTTTTTGTACATTTTTACCCTATTTTAAAAATACAAAAGAGTCATTTCTTTACTTTTGTTATATCCTTTTATTTTACTTTGTTTTAAAAAATAAAAATACAAAAACATTAGAAAATTCATACATCGTTTAAAAACATACAATCGGAATTTTTTAATAAAATAAAATATAATAAATCCATAAAAAATAAAAAGTAAAAAATCCACTAAAATCAAGAATTTGCTTAAAAAATATTTCTTTTTTATTTCATCTATTTCTTTGATTTAAATTACCCTCAGGAATTGTAGCTTCCATGAGTTCGATCCTCTACAGTGTATGGGTAAATAAATATCAATATATTCTTTTGCTTACAATTTTTATTTGTTGGCTTGAGTTATGAATAGTTAAAAAAATGGTTTGAAGCTTCTTTGGGTTGCGACGACATTTTCACCTTGTGATTAATTCATTTAAATAAAAATCCATAAAAGTAGTGTTCAATAGGTATTCATCTTCATCTCTAACATCTGCATTCATCGATTTTTTGTGCATCAGCTTTTCCGAGCTCCTTCCTTTATTTTCTTTGACTTTGATAATAAAAGGAATCAAAAAAATACATTAGACGTTTTCTTTTCTCAAAAAGACCGAAAAAGTGATAACCGGTAAAATTGGGACTATTCATTATACTTGACCCTAAAATGAAATGTAAAGGATAAAAATCACTATCTTGGGGAGAGTAACCCCGTCATTATCATAGGTACATTCCAGAACGAGTAAGGCACATACACATAAGGAATAGAGACCCCATCCCTAGACTTGTGCCCTAAGCGCTTGGGTTGGCTCTTGAACCATGGTATTGCTACAAGAACTTGCCTATGACTATTGATGAAGTGATTCTGATGATCTAGTAGGTGTGTTATGCCTACTAAGACACAACCACTCTAGGAGACTTTACCTGTGAGCTTGTATATATTGCTTTATCACCTAACTCTAAAATTGAAAAGATAAGAGACCGACCTTTCACGGTCTTCATGGTATTGAGTTGGTGAATTGAGGGGTTGTGCTTGTTTTATATTTGTATGGTTTGTGTGCATAAACAATATTCTCTGCGCATTTGTGCATTTTTCTTGCATATCATGACTTGACTATCGTGATCTCCTGATCCCCGCGTTTTGTTTCAGAGATGCCAAATTGGAGATATTTTTATCTGGACTTCGGAGATCATGCTTCTTCTTCTCCAGCCAATGCATCTCCGTTTTATCATGAGGACTTTGCTTCCGACTTTTTTTGTACATACCACCATACCCAAAGTTTTAGCCATCGGATTTTAATTATTTTCCACCACCATCACATTGCCCACCATCTCACCCACCTGATATTGAGTTGTTGGATTCACCTCTCATGACCACCACTCTTGAACACGTGACCCGGGCGGTGAAGCAATTACAATAGTGGATTAACGACATATCTAACAATGTGATTCTCACTGTCACTTCACCTTCTATTGTCATGGATTTATGAGAGGCCACCCATGAGAGATTCCAATCACAAAAAATACAAAAATGAGCAAAATATAAAAAACCTATGCCACATCCTTTGCCACGCATGCATCCACTATAGTTCCCACCTCCTTCACCCCAAGGATGACACTGTACTGGCTGCTCTTAGTCATCCTTGTGTAGATGATGATTCTGATCTCTTCCCTCTGAAGTGGTGGCGGTTATTCAAGATATTTTTGATGCCACATTTTGGAAGGCTATGACCCTTATGCATGCGCCCACCCGACGGGGAGAGGCGTCGCAGAGCGAACCCCTCCTCCTGATCGTCCATCAGCCATCTGGAGAGCCCCCAGTTCGCCGGCGAACTTCGCCAGGGAGGTACTCATCCTGCGACCTTCTTCACCGTCGGATCTCGCCTGGGTGCCAGATCGCATCTAGAATGTTCGTACCATGCAGTTTGTCAGGTCGTTAGATACCCGATCTAACGGCCTCCGTACGACCACGTCTTCGCCCGCATGACGATCGTTGGATTCGCCAGGTGGTTGCACCAGAGCCGCTCATCTTCAGCCATTCACCGCCCGCCAGCTGGCCACTCACATGACCCGCACACTGATGAGCCAAAATCCGATCAATCCGCATTAGGTAAAAATATCACTCTCGGGTTGTTGCGACACAAATCGATAGAGATCTCAGCTCAACAAGAAAAATGTAGGAACAGACCACCAAACGGAGATAAAATCAAAGAAAAATAACTAGTGGCCATGGCTATTGGATTAGCCTGGTATAACGATCAGGGTCGGACTCAAGGAGCACGTGACGACCTTGCGGCCGACGAAGTAGTCTCAAATAAAATAAAAACAAAGCATTTTTGGTGGATTTTTAATATTTATATTTTTTTGGAATTTTTAATTATAAAGAAATCAAGAAAAACAATATAACAAACAACTTGCAACAATTATTTAACTAATCTAAGAAGCTCCAAAAAATCAAGCAAAAATATTTTTAGAATTTTTGTATTTTTTACTGTTTTTGGTGATTTTTTGGTATTTTTCTGATTTTTAAGGACTTTTAGAAAAATGAAAGAAGGCTGAAATGCAAGAACACTGTCCAGCCGAGCTCTTAAGACAGAAATAAAATCTAAAATGGTCTCAACAGAGCCTGGAGTATTTTTTATGTAAAATATAGATAAAAAGGAAAAATCAGAGACTAAGTTTATTAATTTTTGATTTTTCTATGATTTATTATAATTTTTATGAGTTTTTCAAAGTTTTTCAATTTTTTATATTTTCTATTAATCCAAAAATGACCAAAATTAGTCAGAAAATCAAGCAAGCCAAAACACACAAAATATAAAATTTTTAGAATTTTTGAGAGGGTTTTAATTTTTTGTGATTTTTATAACTGGACAGGGACAAAAAGAGAGGTTTTTGATTGTTTAAAAATAATAAAAGGGCTCTAAAAATTTCCCAAAAATTAGTGAAAATTCTGCACAGTGGTAGGAGCCACGTGTCAAATTTTCACTTAATTTGAAGATGATTTGATATTTTATTTAAAGAAAACACAAGCCCACAGTTACAAGGACCTGTCTGCAATAAAAATAACTTCTGGGGGCCTAAAAGTAACAATAATAGAACTCCAGGGGGTCCAGGTGCAAAAATCCCAAATTTGCACGTGCAAGGCACGTGTATGGGGCACTCAGGGACCTATCTGCAAAGAAACTTAAGTCCCTGGATCTATTAGTAACACGTACTAAAAGTCCAGGGGCAAAAGTATAAAAAGCCCACTATATTCGACACATGCACAATTAAAACACTCACAGGGGCATATTTGCAAATATCTAAAAATATCTTTTCATTTCATAACAATCAGAAAGTACAGGCCCTTACATGCAATTTACCACAAAATACACGTGACAAAGCACGTGTCCACAACACACTGGGGTAGAAGTGCAATTAAAAGAAACGACAAGGTCCTAAATGCAATTTCCCAAACTAAAATAAACTACGAAAAGTATTTACAGGACTAAATGCTAAAACAAAATAGAAGAGGGGCCTAAGTGAAATTACCCCTTATTATAATCCAAGGGCTGGATGGCGCCTCGTGGCGAATCTGACGGTGGTGGTGCATTGCAGCTGAACAAAGACGCCCTGGCTCTGATCCAACGGTGGAGGGTGCGCCACGTGGGGGGATCGACGGTCGAGAATAGCTGGCGCTAACCCTCGCTGGATGGGCGGTCCAGATCAGTCCTCCAAGGAATTGGACGGTGGTGGCTGCTCCTCCAGTGAATGGCTATGATCTAATCTGGAGCTGGAGGGCTGGATGGACGGCTCTGGAGGATCCACGAAGAACAGGTGGCCGGCAAACTTCGCCGGCCTAGAACACACGCGATGGTCCTCCTCGGGAGCTACTGAAGATCGGAGAAGAAGCGCCGGTGCCTCCCGCGTCTGAAGAACTCTTCCGATGACGCCAAGGGGCTCCGACAAGCCCAGGCGACGACGGCGGAGCTCAAGCTCCTATGATGAATGTGGGGGACCTCAGATGGTCCTCCTCTAACCTGCAAAATGGCACAGAAGACTACTGGGTCGAGGGCAAAATGCCTCGACCCGGTTAGAAGCGATGGGGGTGGACGATGCGTCGAGATGGGGGAGCTCCGGCGAAGCGACGGCGGAGGAGCTCCAATCCCAGTTCCTGTGCGAACTGGGTTGGATGAAGGGGTGTAGAATATGCGTGGGAGAAGGGCGAAGGTGAAGGTGTCGTCCGATGATCGAAAGGGGGTCGGAGATGGTCAGAATCGACGGTCGAAGGTGACTGGGTGATTTGGGCGTAATCTAAAATTGGTGAAAGATAGGAAGATCTAAGCTTACTAGATGATCGGAGTCGACTGGGGGTGAGCCGATGGAGCTCTAGGTCCTTGCCTCGAGGGCCGTCGATGCCCGAGGCTCGAGCACCAGGCAAGGGCGACGCACAACGGCGCTAGGTCGCCGGATCGATGGTCTGAGCACTCTCTCCTCGCTGTGACACCGCCAATCGCGAGCTGTCACTCAGGCGAAGGTGGTGGAGGTCCTGGGTAGGGAAATGGGGAGCTAAAGATGAGTGAAAGTGCGGGCGGATCTCAGATTAAATATGGCTAGGGGTCCGGCTAAGAGAGGTTCGGGCAAGATTGTCGGAGCACGGATCCCCATAACCCACCCCGGGCGTGGATCAGGGATGAACGATGACGGATTAGGACCCGGGATTTTGGGTTTTGGCGATCGTATCATGACGCAATAAATGGGAGAACATGCGGTTCGGGCGCAGAATCCGACTCTGGTGGTCTTGGGGGGAGAGTTGACCGGGGGTCAACATCCCCCGTGGACCAATCAGAGCCCGCCAATTATTCCAATTTTATAAATTAGATTATAAATAGAAAATGGCCGAATTTCACAAAACCTAAAACATAAAAAATGTTTCTTTAATTTTAAACTATTTTTTTGTGATTTTTAATTTTTTTTTGAAATAAAAATTAGGTATGTACACTATAGTATAATATATAGGTATATACACTATATATATTTCTGATTTTTGATATTTAATTATTTATTTTTGTACATTTTTATTCCAATTTTATATTTTATTTATTTATAGGATAAAATTTGGAATATTTTAGTATTTTTATTTTATTTTTATTATTTATTTACAAGGTTAAAATAAATAGATATATACAAGTATGTACATGGTATATACACAATATTTATTTTGATTTTTATTTTTGTTCTTTTTATTTTATTTTTGTTTTTATGGTTTTTATTTTATTTATTTACATTATGAAGTATAGAATATGTACAATTTTTATGGGATTTTAATTAATTTATTTATTTATAGGGATAAATAAATAGAGACATGATTCTATGTACATAGTGAATATACACACGGAAGGTTATTTTTATTTTCTTTTTTATTTTTCTTATTTTTATTTTAATTTTGTATTTACAAATATACACATAGAAACCCATTTTTATTTAGAGGAAAATATTTTTTTATTTATACACAGTATATTTACACAAGTGTGAGCTTCCTTATCTCTCTCTACTTTGGTTTTTATGCAGTCAGGCCATGATGAGCCCTCCCTTGGGATTAGGTCGCTCAATATTTATTCTAAATATCTCCCTCTTTTTCTTTTATGTCTTTATTCTTTTATTTATATACAAAAACATGCTTATTATTTATTTTTGCACAATGCATGCTTTTTTGATAATTATTTGTATTTACATGAATATAAATGTGTTTGGCAAAGGTTTGTAGCTAAATTAAAAGAATAAAGAGTGATGAATGGGTATTCATAACACACCCCTTGGCTGGGTAACTTGCCTCTGTACCCTTACATTTTTGTTATGTTTTTATTTATTCTATTAAATAAATAGGTACAATGTGGACAATTTGCATATAAACCCCTGTTGTTTCGCTTATTTGCATTCTGGTCCTGTTTGTATGTGTACACGTGCATCGACACGTGCTTTTGTATGACAACTGCACATTTTACCCCGAAGTTGATGAATGTTATGATTTGAATTTATAGTTCTTATATTTACATCCATACCTCTGTGAACGCTGAGTTTCGACATGTGCTAGAATTCGTGGGTAAATTACGGGGAGGGACTTATACTTTTAAAGATGGTTAATATTTAGTCCTAGAAACTTCTTTTTCTTGCAATTTAGTCCATGTGTGCTGCTTGTGTTTGATAGGTTGAATAAAATAACAAATCTTCTCTAAATTTCGTGAAATTTGGATACGTGGCTCCTACCACTGTGTAAAAATTTCATTGAATTTTTGGAACATTTTTGTTTTCATTTTATATTTTTAAAAATTCAAAAACCCCCTTATTTTGCTAATGTTTAAATTGAAAAATCAACTAAAAATATTAAAAACACTCTAAAAAATAAAAAAATTACTGTGTGCTTGTTTTTTGTGTGATCTTGCTTTTGTCCGAATTTCATTGCATTTGGACTTATAAAAACCTTAAAATTAGAAAAAACACTAAAAAACTCATAAAAATCATTAAAAATTCAGGAAAAAAAATAAAAAATGCAATTTCTTTTCCCGTAATTAGGTTGTTATTTGTAATTTTTCATAAAATTGTTGCTAGACTTTTATAGGCCAATTTTCTGTTTTTAAATAGCCTTTAGAGTCTGGCTGCACAGTAGCTTACAGTTTTTCCCTTATTTCATTTTTATAAAGTCAACTATAAATCACAAAAATCTGAGAAAAATATCAAAAATATCTGAATATTTGCAAAAATCAAAAATATTTTTATTTTAATTTTTTGACTTGTTTTGATGTGTTGAATAATTTGTTGTTTGTGACTTTTTCCCCTTCTGTTATATTTTTTATAATTAAAAATCAAAAAAAAAATAAAAATCTAAAAATCCACCAAAATACTTTATTTGTTTTATTTTTGATTCTCGACTACTTCAAAGGACTTGTCCAGTCCGTGCTCCTAGAGTTCGACCATGATAGCTATACCAGGTAAAATAAAATAATGAGACCGCTATTCGTTTTATTTGATTGATTTTGATTTGGTGGTCTTTGTTTCTTGATTGACTTAGCCTCGTGGTTCGGGTCGCAACGATCTTGCTTTACACCTTAACCCGGACTATGGGATTGTCGGGTCATCAGCTATCCAGAACCGTCTACCAGCCAAGAGGCCAGATGCAGGAGTACCTTATGTCAGATGCCATATTTACGAGCAGAGGTTCGACCGTACTATATTAGACAGGGTCTTCGATCAACCTACTTTCGGCAGCCTTACTCGACCAGTTCGAGTTTGGCCCTCTACGACAGAGTATGACGGTCCTTTAGTTTGTTGATCGATCTGTCAAGAGGCCGAAGGGGTTGCTGAAGGACGTTGTCGTCACGATTCAGGGCCTGAAATTCCATGTGGACTTCGTTGTGTTGGACATGGAGATCCATGAGTCCGTGACCGATACCCCGATCATTTTAGGACGCATGTTCTTGGCCACAGCCAAGGCAGTGTCCGATCATGATAGAGGGAAGGTATACTTTCGCATCGAGGGCGAAAGTATACAAATAGAGACGATCAAGGAGGCTAGAGTCAGAGATTCAGCTTGCTCAGAGCCGCCTTCAGATTCAGAGCAGATGACAGAGGCAGAGCAAGACATCCACCGGGACTGTGATTTTGTGATTATAGATGATGAGGCAGTTTGGTCCAACCCAGTTTCACGAGCCATCCTCTCACCCTCAGAGTCCGCTGACGCACAGATGCCAGTAGAGGAGAGCTTGGAGAGCGCATTCCTGGTCCAGGACACATTTTTGGCAGCAGAGCCGGTTTCCGATTGCGAGGCATATTATTCTTTTGATACTGATTCAGATCCCTCGGAATCAGACATAGATTGAGCAGAGTTTGATGACATGATTTCTTGTATGATTTCCCCAGAGCCTACAGCTGGAGTGGAGACTGATTCCATTCAGAGCAGAGACACACCAGCAGAGCAGTCTTCACCAGATTCAGATTTTCAGCGAGAGTTTTCATCTTCACATGCAGATTCAGTCACATTCACTTAGACTTTTCAGAGGCCAGATCCTACAGCTCCCAGTTGCCCAGAGCGGAAGACCTTGCCGCAGTCGTTGAAGTATAGGTTCCTTGGGGGCGAGCATGGGATGCACCCAGTCATTATCTCAGAAGATTTGACTGGAGAGCAAGAACCCCCATGAGACCACCATATCTATCTCGAGGAGGACACGAAGCCATCGCGTGAGTTCCAGCGGCGGCTAAACCCTAATCTTCGAGAGGTTGTCATGAAGAAATTTCGAAATGATGGAGTGCCGATTTTATCTACCCCATCTCCGACTCCAAGTAGGATAGTCCATTACATGTGGTGCCCAAGAAGATGGGCATCATAAAGTTGTGAGTGAGTCTGGAGAGGAGATCGCTACCTGGGTACCACTTCTTGGAGGGTCTGTGTGGACTACAGACGATTGAATCAGGCCACCAAGAAGGATCATTTCCCGCTTCCTTTTATTGATCATATTATAGAGAGTCTAGCAGGGAAGAATCATTACTGCTTTTTGGACGGGTACTCCGTATATAATCAGGTAGCCATTGCGCCAGAGGACCAGGACAAGACTGCATTCACTTGTCCCTTCGGGACATATGCTTTCAGACGCATGCCCTTTGGTCTATGCAACGCTCCGGCGACATTCCAAAGGTGTATGTTGCCCACCATTTTGGTCTACAATGATGGGTTCGATTCTTGTCTTGAGTGCCTAGACCGCATCCTACAACGATGGATTGAGGTCGACCTTGTATTATCATGGGAGAATAGTCACTTCATGGTGACTCAAGGGACGGTGCTTGGCCATATCATCGCCAACAGGGGCCTGGAGGTTGATCCGGCCAAGGTGGATATCATTAGAAAACTCAATCCACCGGCCCATTTGCGACAATTACGGTCTTTTCTGGGGCACGTCAGTTTCTACGGACGATTCATTCATGGTTTCAGGAGGATTTCCCGACCGTTGACTGATTTGCTGACTAAGGACACTGAGTTCATAGTTGATGATAAGTACCTTGCATCATTTGAGACTCTCAAGAGTCTAGTTATTGAGGCTCCTGTCCTCCAACCGCCTGATTGGTCTCTCCCATTCGAGATCATGACGGATGCCTCCGATTTTGCCGTGGGGGCCGTGCTAGGATAGAGGACGGATGGATTGCCTTTTGCCATTCACTACGCTTGTCGTACATTGGATGCCGCACAGTGGAACTATACGGTCACCGAGAAACAAATGCTAGCCGTAGTTTTTGCCCTGGATAAGTTCAGATCATACATCATTGGATCTAGAGTGACTATTTACACTAATCATACTTTCATCGGGTACCTCATGGCAAAGAAGGATGCCAAAGCGAGATTTGACTAGATGGATCCTTCTACTCCAGGAGTTTGATATTGAGATTAAGGATAAGCCTGGAGTCAAGAATGTGGTGGCGGATCATCTCTCCTGATTAGAGCATCTTGAGGATTCTAAGTAGATTGACCCTATTTGTGAAACCTTCCCAGATGAGGCGATCCTCGCTATCGCCTCACCCCTGTGGTACGCTGACTTTGTAAACTATCTTGTCACCAAGAAAGCTCCACAAGGTTGTCCCAGACAGAGACTTGATACCTTCCTAGCGAAGGTAAAGTCTTACCATTGGGAGGATCCCATCCTTTACCATGAGGGATGGGATAGTGTCTGGCGATGGTGCATTCCTCAGGAGGAGCACCATAGCGTCCTCACCTACTGCTAAAAGCTGGAGGCAGGACATCACTCATGGAGGAGAATGGCACATTAAGTGCTCCAATCCAGCCTATGGTGGCCTACTCTCTTCAAGGACTCTGATGAATTCGTGAAGAGATGTACTGACTGTTAGAGGATGGGCACTTGTGGACATCGTGATATGTTGTCGATGCAGCCCATTCACTTCTGTGAGTTTTTGACGCATGGGGCATCGATTTCATGGGTCCATCCCCTAAGAGTCAGGGATTCGAGTACATTCTGTTGGTCGTTGATTATGTGAGTCATTGGGTTGAGGCCATCCCTGCCCAAACCGCAGATGCTAGGATTGTATGTCGATTTTTGAGGAAGAATATCATTTCACGGCTCGAGGTACCTTGAGTGTTGATTTCTGACGGGGGGTCTCATTTCATCAACAACAAGGTAAAGGTCCTTGCTAGCGAGTTCAGCATAGACCATCGAGTAGCCACTCCATGCCACCCTCAGACCAATGGTCTTGCTAAAGTGTCGAACAAGGAGATCAAGACTATATTGCAGAAGGTTGTCCGCCCAGACCGAAAGGATTGGTCACAGCTTTTGGACTCGGTCTTGTGGGCATATAGGACGTCCTTCAAGACTCCTTTGGGTACATCTCCCTTTCGCCTCGTTTATGGCAAGCCCTTCCATTTACTTGATGAGCTGAGACATAGGTCACTTTGGGCTGTTACAGAGATACTTTTGGATCCAGTGAGTGTAGGAGACCAGAGGAGGGCAGAATTGGCATCCTTGGAGCAGCTTAGAGATGAAGCGTTTTCAAGCAGCCTACATTATAAGGAGAGAGTGAAGGAGTGGCATTATTCTCATATCAGCCCACAAGCAGTTTGAGCCAAATCAGAGAGTATGGTTATTTGATGCCAGGCTTCGACTATTCCCAAGGAAGTTATAGAGCAAGTGGAAGGGACCATACCTGGTCCGAAAGGTACATGACAATGGAAGTATTGATATATCTAAGTTGTCTTCTGATGCTACCTTTCATGTTAAATGGGAGCGGCTCAAACCATATCTAGATCATGAGCCGCTGGTCGTTGACGTCACTCCTATTCATTTTGCGTGAGATGTGGTCTTTGACTCACATCTATAGCATCTCACGCTTGATTATCACTGTCTTTCGCCTTGTATAGATCCAATTGTCCATATCACTCCATTCTTTAGTCCCACACCCCATCTTTATCTTATGATTGTGCTGTACTTAAGGTGTACTTTACCCTAAGTATAGGGGGTGTAGGATTCTCGGGTATTCTTTTGATTCTTTCTACCTCTGTTTTGCTGCCTATACTGAGGGATGTTTTACCCTAAGTATAGGGGAAGTAGACCCTGTACATTCTCTCACTCGAATTTCCCTTCATGTACAGCTTGCTATACTTAGGGTTACTTGATCCTAAGTATAGGGGGAAACATCGAGTCCTCTTCATTCTATTCTTTGATTCGTCGTTGTAGTATACCATTCCTTTTCACTTCCCTATACTAAGCACGAGTTATGTCTTCTTCATCGCTTTTGATTCACTCTGAGGACATCGTTCGAGCTAAGTATAGGGGGTGTCATATATATTTCATATATACTTTAGCCATAACTCGTACTTTGTGTGAGTGTGTCAATAAATAAAATGGTTAAAATCCTTTTATCCAAAAACCATAAAAATTTTAAAAAATTTTCCTTGTACATAAAATTCTTCTTGCACATACATGGCTATTTATAAAAACTATTTTTATACAATTGTTTGTAAAAATGATGTGTGTAAATAGTTTGTAAATATTTTGATATCAAAATTATGTATATAGTACAAAATTTTTGTAAAATGTTTGAAAAAGAAAAAGTTTGCAAAAACCGTGTGTAAATGTGTGTAAATATTTTGCAAAACTTCTGCACTCACACATACATCCATGTTTTCAAACATTTTCAGAAATCTTGTAAAAACTGCATATTTGTAAATATGTGTACAGTTTCTTTGAATCTTGATTGACATTTGAACTGGCATAGAATTAAATTGGAAAATGGAGCTTGGTTAAGACCTTAATCCACCTAATTCTAAGAGGAACCTTATAGGGCTGAGGGTTAAGACTTTTCAGGTCAGTGGGACTTAAGTCTTTGAGTCCACTAGTCTATGAGCATATGTCATCTTGATGAGCCGAAGTAGAACACTTAACAACATACACATGACTCTCAGAGATAATGGCTTTACTTGCACCATCACTTTACACATAGCTCTCCACGAATAAGGTGGTGAGGAGGCAGTTTCCTTTGACTTGGGGTAGCATATGAGGGGTAGTACTTCTAGGCGGAACCTTGATGAATCCCCATTCATCACTCTTTATTCTTTTATTTTAGCTAGATATTTTGGCAAAATACCATGTATATGACTGTAAATACAATAAGTTACCAAAATGCATGCTTTGTGTAAATATGAATAATTAGCATGTATTTGTGTAAAAATAAAAGAATAAAGAAATAAAAGAAAATAAGGAAATATTTAAAATAAATATTGAGTGACCTGAACCCAAGAGAGGGCCCAGTATGGGCCTGATCGCCAAATAAAATGAGTAGAGAGAGATAGGGCCATTGAACCTTGCCTAAACCCCCTCTTATGTATATATTCTATTTTCATAAAATAAAAATAAAAATGTGTTTTTATAAATTTGTGTATATTTCTAACAATAAAATAAAAGTAGAAAAATTAAAATAAAAGAAAAATAAAATCATTTCTCTCTCTTCTTGTACATACACCATATATATTGGAATAATAAACCTATTTATTTCACCCTTGTAAATAAATAACAAAAATAAAATAAAAATTATTTTATATCCCAAATTTTATGTTGTAAATAAATAAAATATAAAATTGCTATTTTTTTTACAAAAATAAGAAAATAAAAATAAAAGTATAAAGTACATAGGTATTTTATACCTGTATATAATATTATATTATGTATATACATTAATTTATTTTTCAAAAAAATAAATAAAAATCATTAAAAAATAATTTGAAAAATAGTAAACATTTTTTATTTTGTAAATTTTTAAAATAAAATCATTTTAGATTTTTAATTATTTTCTAATTATTTTTACCCTGGAATTCTGTGATCGGTCCATGGGGGATTGTTGACCCCTGATCGTCTCCCCCCCTAGACCACTTCCCTAGCGGATCTGGTTTTTTGACTCGTCTTCTCCGAATTTTGTCAAATCAATCTGCCTACCATCTACATTGATTTGAGGCTCTGACTACCAAGGGTGGACCAGTGATTCACGCCCGACATCATTCTTAGGGTCCGCTCCTCGGATTGCGCACCCGAGCTCTATCTCTGTCGGATCTCATCGAGTATAAGTCCACATGGAGTCACTATTTTCATTCATCTCCGGCCATTGTCTTCGACCCCAGTGACCTCTATTATCCTTCCTTGAGTGACAGCTAGAGAGGGAGTGTGTAGCAGCGAAGGATCGAGGCCTCTAGCCTCAGATCTGGTGAGCTCTTCGCTGTGCTCCGCCACCGGTGAGCCCAAGCCTCTGGACGCGTCTCCCCATTGAGGCAAAGACCCTCGAAGGTTCAGCACCTCCAGATCAGACGATTTCAGCCATCAGGTACCCTCGATAGCATCTGACCTTCGTTTGATTTCGATTTTTCATTTACCGATCAAAATCCTTCATCGGACCATCGTGCGTTCTCCGATCATCCATCTGCCCCTCCTACTAGCCATTCACCTTCGCCGAACTCCTCTCCATGTTCTTCACTCCTTCATCCACACCCTGGTTCGGCCCGGAACAAGGCTTTCGCTCTCCTCCGTCGTCGCCTCGCCGGAGAGCATTGCTCTGCCTCACCCATCTACCCATTCCGCCCGTAACCGGATCGAGGCACTTTGCCCTCGACCCAGCTTTCGTCCTATGCAGGTTTGACCGCGAATGGACCTCATCTGGAGGTTCATCTATTGAGGCATAGCACTCTAGGTTCTTCAAGTCGCCGGGCCGCATCAAGCGTCCTTGGCCTCATCGGAGATCACCAGCAGTTGCGGACGGCCGCGAGCCTCATTTCCCCTCTCAGAGCAGCATCAGAGGACCTCCCCATCGCGCGTATTGGCCGGACAAAATTTGTCGACGAGCTGTTCTTCTAGGGACCCTCCCAGCTGTCCGATCGAGCATCCTCGCCAGTTTTGATCCCAATCGTCCATCATCCGAGGATCGCAGTCGTTAGATCCATCTGAGGATCTAATCCAGGGCGCCCATCGCCGAAGGGGTACAACCAAGTCAACCACAGCCGTCCGATCTCATGCGAAGCCCCTTGGCCGTTGAATCTTTAATAAAGGGGTAAATCACACTTAGTCCCTCCTTAGTTTGGCATTTATTTTGTAGTCCTGTAAATATGTTTCACCGTTGTTTTAATTCGGTATAAATTGCATTCAGGACCTTAAGTTTCTTTAATTTGCAATTAGGCCCTCTGAGTGTGGTCCACGTGGTCTGTCACGTGTATTGTAGGTAATTTGCATGTTATTCCGTAGAAGTTTAGTGCTGTTGCTGTTTGAAGTTTTATTAATTGGAATGACATTTATGCCCCTTTAAGTGTGATTCACGTGCCACCCACGGGCGGCCTTGGACTTTGCATATTTGGCCCCATACTTTTTACACGTGTTATCACTTGGCTCATGGAAATTATTTTCATTACACTTAGGTCCATGTATGCTGTGCATGCTTTATTGATTGAATAAAATATCAAATCATCTCCAAACTTCATGAAATTTGGACACATGGCTCCTGCCATGTTTCAGTGAATTTTTGGAACATTTTTGTTCTGATTTTCTTTTTTTAAAAATTCAAAACCCCTTATTTTGCTTCTGTCAAAATTGAAAAATCAACTAAAATTATTAATAACCCTCTACAAAATCCAAAAAAATTAGTGTGTTCTTGCTTCTATCCAAATTTCATTGCATTTAGACTTATAAAAACCTTAAAAATTGAAAAACCCTAAAAACTCATAAAAACCATTAAAAATTCTAAAAAAAATAAAAAAAATACAATTTCTTTTCCTGTAGTCTGGTTTTTACTTGTAGTTTTTCATGAAATTGTTGCTAGATTTTTATAGGCTATTTTTCTATTTTTAAATAGCCTTTAGAGTCTGGCTGCACAATAGCTTGCAGTTTTAATCTTATTTCATTTTTAAAAAAATCATTAAAAATCATAAAAATCTGAGAAAAATACCAAAAACACCTGAAAAAATATAAAATCCAAAAATATTTTTATTTCAATTTCATGACTTGTCCTTGTGTGTTTAACAATTGTTGGTTCGTCCCCTTTTGCCTTGCTTTATACATTTTCTTTAGGGATATTTACACCCATAACCTTGAGTAGTTTCGTAATTACCCTAGGAACCCTCCATAATCATGAATTACATCCAGAACCCCAAATAATACTTCCGTTTTACACACACAACCTCCCGTTAATTTAGTCCATTAACTCAACCAGATGACTGAGTTAATCTAACCAATCATTGATCCAACGAGTAAGATTAATCAAAAGAAAGAAAGAGGAGGAGGGGGCTCGACCTGGGCAGACTGCCAACAGGGGAAGAGGAGGAGCTGTGCACGGGGTGGCGGGGCTCAGGGAGTGGGAGGGCTTCGAGCAGTCAGGGGTTGGCGGGCGGGGGGAGGGGTGCTTGAGGAGGAGGAGCAGGAGTTTGGCTCCTCGGCGACGGGACTTCAGGAGGTGGGGGAGGGGGCTTCGAGGAGAGTAGGAGTTGGTTCGGGGGAACGCGGGGGAGAGGAGGGAAGGGTTCTTCGTGAAGGAACGCGGAGGGGGGGGGGGTCGAGTAGAAGCTGGGTGGTGGGGGCGTTTCGAGGGGGGGGTGCTTCGAGGGAAGGAGAAGCAGGAGCTGCGCGACAGACAGGGCTCGAGGGCTTCCAGGAGGAGGCTCCTTGGTGGTGGTGGGGCTCCCAGGAGGAGGCTCCTCGACGGTTGGGGGGAGGGCTTCGAGGAGAGGAGTAGCAGGAACTGCACGACAGGTGGGGAAGGAGGAGTTGGGCGACGATCGGGGCTCAGGGGCTCCCAGGAGAAGGCTTCTCAGGAGGGGGGTCGGGGAGAGGAGAAGCAGATGGAGCTGGGCGGCGGTCAGGGCTCTTAGGAGGAGGATCCTCGGCGATGGGGGGAGGGGGGGGGGAGGGGGCGGGCTTCGAGGAGAGGAGAAGCAGGAATTGCACGACAGGCGGGGCAGGAGGAGTTGGGCGATGGTTAGGGCTCCCAGGAGGAGGCTCCTCGACGACGAGGGCTTGTCGAGGAGAAGCAAGAGTTGGGCGGCGGCCGGGGCTCCCAGGAGGAGGCTTCCCGGGGGGACCTTCAAGGAGAGGAAGCCGGGGGGGGGGGGGGGACTTCGAGGAGAGGATAAATAGGAGGAGATTGGCGGTGGCCAGGTCTTAGGGGCTCCGAGGAGGAGGTTCCTGGACGGCGAGGCCCGGGGAGGGGGGCTTCGAGGAGCTGGGGCGGTGTTTGCGCAGGTGGACTCCGTGTACGCGGCTGTAGAAACAGTAGGAGGCGAGTGATGAATCTGTGATCCATCACTCCAAAAGTCAAAAATAGATCCTTGTTCCCGAGAAAATAGAGGCATATTTCCTCTTATATTGCAAAAATAACATTCATGCATATATTCATAACTCATGCAGTTTAGCAACTCATTCGCATTTAAATAAGAAGCAAAAATCCCCTGTAAAATACCCATGCACCAAAATAACCTCTTCTCTATAAATTGTACTCCTTAGTTAATAATATAGGGAAAAAGGCCAAAACTCCCCTCTGTAAAATAGCCAATAAAGCCTGAGAACCCCTGTACATTAGAATGCAAATAAAGCCCTCATACAAACTCTGATTTAGGTCTACTTACTCTTAGAATACTACACATTAAAAGACCTTTAAAATGAGACTAATTTCATTGAATTTGGAGCTTGTATGAGAAAGATGGGTTTTTGAGCCACTTTGTATACTATCTATATATATCTATGTATCCTTGTATTTATGTATCATATTTGACCTCATCTCCGTCTTTGGTCAACATGAAACTTGTAGATCTCATTGAGATCTACAACTTTCATGTTTTGAGTTTTTCCAAATTCGGTCCCCTCTTCTCTCTACAAGTGTATTTTTCTCCAACCACTCACAGCAGGCCACGTGGCGCCCTCTGGTTGCGCCACGCGGCCCGCTTCCCCTCGCCTCACCCACCTGCGTCCTCAACCGTTGGATCTCGCTTCAGATCCAACGGCCCAGCCTTTTCCACGCACGCCCCTTGCCTGGACCATCCGATCCTCTCCTGCATTAATCTACGCCGCTCGTTCGTGCCTTCACCAGAGCCCTCCACGTGGCAGCATCTACGCCGCTTGATCAGACCCCTGATCTCTCAATCGCAGCCGCCCTTCTCCCAGTGAATCGCGGCCCTCTGATCAACATCCTCTCCTCATCCAGGCCGTTCGCTCGCGCTTCGCCCACAACGCGCCACGTGGCTACACCACAACCCTTCATCTCCCGCGCCCCAGATCTAATCCTACCCGACCAGCTCCCCTCGATCGCCACCATTGGATCACAAGATCCAACGGTGGAGACCTCGTCTCCTACCTCCGGGCGCCCCTCTCTCCCACGTCCCTTGCCTTGCGGGAGGGGCGCCCCCTTTCTATTTCCGGCTACACGTCAGCCTCCCTCTTCCACCGCTGACACCCCCACGACGTCACCCACTCGTCCCTCTCCCTCGCCGTATACCTCACGCTCCACCACTCCCACCAGAGTCGCCCCACGTCGACCACCAACCTCGCCTCTTCACCAGCCAACCCATCACCTTCACCTTATAAATACGTCGCCACCGGCAACGTTCACCCCCATCCGCCACTCCAGAGAGGTTCCTCGAGCTCCAAGCGATCCATTGGTGACAGCAATTGGGTGTGTTGTTGAGCGAAGACAAGGATTCGACTCCGGTGAGATCCACGACAAGTTCCGCCGTGTCGCAGCCTCCACCGCGAAGCTGCACGAGCTCGGGACCCTACCGATCCCTCGAGCGAAGAATTGGAGCTCAAATCTGAGCTCCATTCCCCAGGTAACCCCCTCCATTCGTCCTCCGATCTTCCTCTTGATTTTCTTGCTCTTCTCCGATTTTATTCGACTCCACCGGCCACCTTCTCCCCTCCAATCCACCTCGACGAGCTTCGAGTCGAAGCTCCCGTCCTCGCTGTCCCATCTGCACACTCCGACGACGCTTTACGCACTACTCCGACCAACAGCTCCGCCATTTGGCCAGAGCCCATCTCCAGCGCACCTCCTTCACACCGTAGGCCTCGCCGACCATCTATATCTCTCCACGAGCACTTGCACGCCTCGGCTATCTATTCTAACCCCTTGCAGGTCCACATTTCGAGCCTCACCGGAGCTCCCTTCGAGCTTCGTCGCCATCGAGCGTCAACACATCTCCAAAGATCCTGAGGCCACCGGAGGCTTCGCCGTACGCTCCCGCATCTTCCGAGCTACTCGAGAACCTACGAAGAACTTCATCGACGCCTAGCGACCGAGGCGGAGCAGAGTCAGCCACGCCGGAGCCCCGCCTTCTCCTCCGCAGGAGGCGGAGGGCCGTCGAGGAAGAAGCAGCAGCTGCCGTTCGATCAACCGATCGAAGGGCCCTCACTTCGCCACGTGTTCCCTCACCGCGCCCGTCCTCAACCGTTGATCGCGTCTCAGATCTGAAGGGCCCTCCAGTTGCCACGCGTCTTCATCGCCAACCCTTGGATCGACCTTGATCCAAGGGCCCATAGCACGCCACGTCGACGAGTCCGAGCCTCGGCCTCCAAGCCTAGGCCGCCCACGTGAGGAGCACGTGCGGCCTGGGTAAATTGCATAGAAGCCCCTGAAGCTTTCCAAAATTACAAAGAGGTCCCTGTGAAGCAGACTGCACGTGAGGAGCACGTGCCCTGTGGAGAATTTGCATAAGAGTCCACCATATTATCGGTAATTGCATTTTAGTCCCTGTCAGCATATTTGTTTATTGAAATTTTAATTTCCAGTATTGCATTTACACCCCTGTGTTTGCACGCATCCCTTGAGTGCATTTGTCATCATTTTGAAATTCTAAAAATTGCATTTTGTTGGAAATTTTGTCCTCTGTCTATTGGTACACGTCTTATTTTTGTAAGTTCATTTGAATTATTAATGAATTAATTGGTGAATTGTTGACATATTTTGCCCAGTGAAACCTTTTGATTTATAGTTAATTCTTTGTGCTTCCAAAATTCATCAAAAATTCACAGTAGCTTAAGGACATCATTTTTAACATACCATAAAAATTTCATAGCATTTGCACGCATATCGAGGCCTAAATAAATTGTTAAGTGATTTTCTTAGATTAATTTTAATTAATTCATTTCATAGTGAAATTAAGTTCTGTTAATTTTCCTAGGTCCCTTCTCATTAGAGCCACCTAGGATAATTTTAGTTCTTGAAAAAATTGTGGTTTGATATTTATTAAAATTCAAATACTGAAAATCACCCTGTCTGTTCATTTAATTCACAGTAAACTTATTTAGTGTCAAAAAATTCTAAAAAAATTAGTGTAGGTCATTTTCACCATCATTAACCATCTGGCCAATTTTCCTAATTTTTGGACTTCATTTGATACCTTAATTAAATTGAACATCAAATTGGCCTACATTGTCTCCATAAGTCTGCATAGAAAATAAAAAAGAAGAAAAAAATACTCCTTGTAAATCAACACTCGGATCCTTGCTTAAATTCACCTAAGGAGACAGATGCCTCCCTGAGATCGACCTTGGACTTCCACCAAGTAAAAAAATATTGCCGCTTAAAATTAACTTCAGATTAATCCATAAGTGGTTTTTGATTAACCTCTCGCATCCGACTGCAACGAATCACATTAATTAATTTGGACATTAATTTGACCGAATTAACAAAGGGTGCGGGAGCGCTGTCAGCGAGCATGAGAGGGACTGGAGCTCGCATAAGGGAGCGGAGGCGCGAGGATGGGGAGGGCTGGAGCTCGCATGCGGGGGAGCGGTGACAGAGGGGTCTGTGCACGAGAGCTTCAGGCTTGCTGGGGGATGGGACTTTAATTTGTTTGACAAATGGCATCATGTTATAAATATAATGTACTTTGAAGGATAAAATGGTCAACATCTAACTTTTTCCGTCAGAGTTAACGGAGAACTAAGACGAAACTTAACATGGGGCTATGCCATGTAAAGGTTAAGCATTATTCGGGGTTCTCAATTAAATTCGTGATTATGGAGGGTTCCTGGGATAATTACGAAACTACTCAGGGTTATGGGTGTAAATATCCCTTTTCTTTATAATAAAAAATCATAAAAAAATTTAAAACATAAAAATCCACCAAAAAAATATTTTATTCTGATTTCTGACTACTTCGTAGGATTTATCCAGTTCGTGCTCCTTGAGTTCGACCCTGGTAGCTATACCAGGTTAAATAAATATCTATATCGCTATTTGGATTGACTATTTTGATTTTCTCATATTTGGTGGTCTGATTTTTCTTGTTGACTGAGTCTCGCGGTTCGGGTCGCAATGACCTGACTTTTCATACCTTTACTCGAATCGCACGGTTTTAACCGGTCATCAGAATGGTGCTGTTGCCGTGGAGCACGGCTTAGTAGTCAGTTTTCATTTTTCGGCTTTTTGTATTTACTTGTATTTTCTAGCAATAATTTCGTATTTCATTTTTTATCACATTGTGATAATAATTTAGACTGACACACTCTTGTTTACTATTCTTGCGAGGGCCTGAGGACCGAAGCGACATTCTTCGGGAAGCCGACGCAACCGCGGGATTTGGAGGTGGCTCTTTCTGTATAGAGCCGTAGGATAGCGCGAGGAGGCGAACAGGAGTTTGGGAGTTAGCTTAGCTTAGAATAGACTTAGCTTGGTTTTTATCTGCAGACTTATTATTGTAATAATACAGGACCAACAGGACACTCAGACTTTTGTGGTGATTGTCGGGGTCTGTTTCGCCGAGCATCGGTGTGCTCGGGGGACCTCACCGCAGTTTTTCATCGATTTTGTTTTCATCGCATTTTATACTACTTATCTGATTTTTGAGGATTTAGCCTTAGCCATAGGGTTTTATCTGATTGTGTCGTAATTAATTAAGGCCCAACCCTAATTATCTGCCTGCACCTATAGTTCGATAATTGGACCTAATTAATTAACTCACTAAGAAAAAGTCGGATTAATTAGGCTCGAGTCCACGTGCCATGAGGAACCACATACAGCGCGTGCAAGATCCGTTGTGGCGGACACCAAGGGGTTCCCGAGATTAGACTCAAGAATTTAGTTTGATTACCCGACTACTGTGCTTCGCATGTAGAATTGCTTCGTCTAAGGTTGTTTTCCTCGTGCATCATATAGGTAGTTTTATTTCTGTCGTTACTTTTATGCGTGGATCACCCTGCATGTAGAGAGCTGGAGTCAGGTACGTATTTCTTGCTCTGCATGCATCATCGTATTTGATCGCGCATCATCTTTTTCGCCTTCTCCCCCCAGTTTTTGGACTTAAATAATCAGGAGAATCGAAAAATTCGTCATTATTTGCTTGAAAAATATCTAAAAAAACAAAAACTATAAAATTGGGACTGCTAAACACACTTGACCTTAAAAGACACCTCACCTAAAAATCTGTCTTGTTGGATTCCTATCAGCTTGCTTAATCGCTCTGAAAGACTGATTTGATCACCTAATAAAAACTGATAGGATAATTAATCGAACCTTTACGGTCTTCAGCTCAGCGTTGAGTAGGTGAATCGGGGTTTCCTTTCTCATCTTGTGTGTTTCCAGATCTCATCCGCATTCACTCGCCATATCGAGATGATGGGCAGGAGGTCCCCTAGACAGCCTTTGGTTGCACCGCTTTATAGCACTCCAGCCCACTCATCTAGGTTGGTTTGTGAGAGTTGAGACCCGCTGTCCGAACCCGAGTTCGATTCCACCCTGTTCCCCTTTGACCACCCTTCTACCACCAGTTCTAAGGTACCCATGCCCGATCAGAGAGAGAAGCAACCAATTGATTTATCAGCACCTGAGTTTGGGATTTTTGCCTTTGCAGAGACCATGGCCAACAGGAGGAGCGCACCGATGGTCCCAAACCAGAGCAAACATATGTGTTGGATTAGGGTGCGATCAACAACACCCTGTTAACCTCCCTTGAGATGATGCAGAGACAGATTCAAGATCAGGGGGCTTTCATGGTTGAGATTCACCAAGAGATGGAGAGACTACGAGCAGATAGAGATCAGTCGAGAGCCGACGGAGAGGGAATATTCCAGACCAGCCTGAGGAGCCAGTCCAGCCAGCACCAGCCAGACTGATGCAGGAGTTGCATATCCCCGGATCGACGCTCACACACAGATGGATCGTGTTGCCAGTGATTATGGGGGACTTCAAGTTCCCCCTCATACGATTCAACTTCTTCCCCTCTTTCACGGGCTCACGACTGAGGAGCCACACCTCCATCTTCAGGAGTTCGAGATGATCTGTAGCACTGTCCACGATCGGCATGTGGACGAGAACACTATCCGGATGATCGCCTTTCCGTTCTCCCTCGTAGACAGAGCAGCCAACTAGCTGAAACATCTAGGGAGATTTGTTACCACCTGGGAGCAGCTTTGAATCGAGTACTTGAACAAGTACTATCCACTCGGTCGGACGAATACAACGAGAGCCTTGATCAGCAACTTCTCCATGCTCCCCAATGAGCAATTCCACGAGGCATGGGAGAGGTTCCGAGAGTTCACATACCGGTGCCCCCATCATGACATATCCAAGCCCAACCTTGTTCAGAGCTTTTTCTGCGGGCTTACATCGGAGCTGCATGGGTTAGTGAATGTATCTTGTGGAGGCTCATACTTCGCCAAGGATGAGGATCAGGTCTGGGCCATCTACGAGGAGATGACCGAGAAATACACAGTGATGTCCTAGACCCGCCTTTACACTCAGTGGAGACCCCAACCACAGGCCGTGTTGTATCGGAGGATAGCACAGGACGATGCCGGTCCTTCTACTTTGTCAGCGGCAGCAACACAAGCAGAGTCGGCTGCCGCCGACATGGGGATCATCAGCGAGAAGCTGGACCGGATCGAGTTGATAAAAGTGCCAGGGCATGTCACAAATCGATCATATGGCACAGATGCTGAGTGACATGAAAACACAGATCATGTGTCTCCAGGAGGCACAGAAGGCTTCTCAACCCTATCTCAAGACACCGGCAGCAGCAGCAGTTCGACCCAACCCTCTGCCCAATACCGACAGGTTCACCTTGTTCAGGAGGAGCCCTACCAACTGCAGCAACAACAATACATCTAGTCGCCACCATCTCAGGACAATTAGATGGTGGTGTATCAGCTGGACCAGCCCCTGGCAGTACTCCCCCACCCTCTTACGAGAAAGAGCCATTGATGGATGTCAACGGGATATGGTATGACTGACCCCAGCCTGGGATCCGATGAGACCATCCCGGATTCCGTTGGACGACCAGAGGTACCAATTCCCAGCAGCATCCTCCAGTTCAGGGTGACCAGTACGGCCAGCAGCGAGAGCAGCACCAACAACCCCAGTTCCCACCACACCAACAGCATGGTTCTCGTCCCTATCAGCAGGGACAGTCTTGGAGGCAGCAGCAGCCTCAGCAGTAGTATCACTCGCAGTACCCCTCTCACACTCCTCCAGAGCAGCAACCTTAGTTTCAGAGGGCCACCCGTCAGGTTCTCACGGGCCCTCCTATGAGAACCCCTCCTTGAATGACGTAGACCGCCTCATGTCCGAGCAACAAGCCACCTTCCGACGGGAGATGGATGAGTTTCGACAGGAGATGAGGGAGCTCGTGAGAGGGAAGGCCACCATTCCTGCCTAGATCGAGCCGAACCCGAACAACCTGAAGAGGAAGTATGAGCAGATAGAGTTCACTGAGATTACCACTCCTAGTGCTTCACTTGGTGATGTTACTGCATACGTGTTTGATGCTGATTTTGTTACACTTAGGAGACGTAGGATGCCAGCAGACGGTGCCTCGTTTGAGCGACGACCCCATGCAGCCTCAGGAGCGCCGGACGAGGAGGAGAGCGGTGCTGATGCCGCTAGAGATGATGATGATGACGGTGGCGCTGACATCATCAAGGACGTTGATCCAACCGACGGTACTGAGGTCGTCGCTTCACCAGATAGAGGAAGTGGTACTGATGCCACCATTGTTACTAAGCCAGAGCATGGTACTGATGCCGCTATTCCAGATGTCGAGGGTGGTGCTGAGGCCACTATTTCCAGTTCTTCACTTCCTCTTGCTTTTCATTCAGTTGATGTATCTCAGGACACTTTTGTGATAAAGGAAAGGGTTTATTATTTACGAATCCATCCGCGTTAATTGATGATTTATGTATGGATTCTACTTTGCCTGAGCATCATAGACCCGATCCTAGTCCTTCATCTGAGGACCCAGCCGTCCCCTTTCCCCAAGCACTCCACTTGGCTAAGGGGACCAAAAAAGACCTAAAAAAGTCCCACCAGCTAGAGTTTAGCCAGCAGATGATGGACCGATTTCATATAAAGCTGACTCTACAGGAGGCCTTGGAGCACATACCTCTCTTCCAGAGATCCCTCAGAGACAAGACTACAGTTCGAAGGAAGAGGCGGAATCACCAATCAGAGATCCATGTGCTCACTTGCGCCACATGTTTTGCGATCCAGAACCGTCTGCTAGCCAAGAGGCCAGATGCAGGATCCCCGTATGTCAGATGCCACATTCATGAGCAGAGGTTCGACCGTACTCTATTAGACAGCGAGTCTTCGATCAAGCTACTTCCGGTAGCCTTACTCGGCCGCTTCGAGTTTGGCCCTCTACGACAGAGTAGGACGGTCCTTCAGTTTGCTGATCAATCTGTCAAGAGGCCGAAGAGGTTGCTGAAGGACGTTGTCGTCACGATTCAGGGCATGAAATTCCCCGTAGACCATTGTGTTGGACATGGAGATCGCTGAGTTCGTGACCGATACCCCCATCGTTTTAGGACGTCTGTTCTTGGACACAGCCAAGGCAGTGTCCGATCATGATAGCGGGAAGGTATACTTTCGCGTCGAGGGGCGAGAGTATACAAATAGAGACGATCGAGGAGACTAGAGTCAGAGATTCAGCTTGCTCAGAGCCGCCTTCAAATTCAGAGCAAATGACAGAGGCAGGGCGAGACATCCACCAGGATTGTGATTTTGTGATTACAGATGATGAGGCAGTTTGGTCAGATCCAGTAGCACAGGTCATCCCCTCACCTTTAGAGTTCACTGATGCATAGATGCCAGTAGAGGAGAGCTTGGAGAGCGCATTCCTGGTCCAGGATACATTCCATGCAGCAGAGTCGGTTACCGATCGTGAGACAGATTCTTCTTTCGATTCAGATTCAGATCCCTTGGAGTCAGCCATAGATTGGGCAGAGTTTGATGACATGATTCCTTGTCTGATTTTCCCAGAGCCTACAGCTAGGATGGAGACTGATTCCATTCAGAGCAGAGATATACCAGCAGAGCAGTTTCCACCGGATTTAGATTTGCAGCGAGAACCCTCATTTTCACATGCAGATTTGGTCACATTCACTCAAACTCTTCAGAGGCCAGATCCGTCAGCTCCCAGTTGCCCAGAGCGGAAGACCTCACCGTAGTCGCTGAAGTACAGGTTCCTTGCAAGTGAGCATGAGATGCACCCTGTCATTATCTCAGCGGATTTGACGGGAGAGCAAGAATCTCTCTGATGGGGGTTCTTGAAAAGAACCACAAGGTGATAGGATGGAGCATAAGCGATCTCCAAGGGATAAGTCTGGCCCTTTTTTCCCACCACATCTATCTCGAGGAGGACGCAAAGCCGTCGCGTGAGTTCCTACGACGACTGAACCCGAATCTTCGAGAGGTTGTTATGAAGGAAATCTCAAAATGGTGGAGCGCCGATTTTATCTACCCCATCTCTGATTCCAAGTGGGTTAGTCCACTGTATGTGGTGCCCAAGAAGGCGGGTATCACTACAGTTGTAAGTGAGTCTGGAGAGGAGATCGCTACTCGGGTACCCACTTCTTGGAGAGTCTGTGTGGACTACAAACGATTGAGTCAAGCTACCAAGAAGGATCATTTCCCGCTGCCTTTTATTGATCAGATTATAGAGAGGCTGGCAGGGAAGAGCCATTACTGCTTTTCGGACGGGTACTCCGGATACAATCAGGTGGCCGTTGCGCTAGAGGACCAGGACAAGACTACATTCACCTGTCCCTTCGGAACATATACTTTCAGACACATCCCTTTGGTCTATGCAATGCTCCGGCGACATTCCAAAGGTGTATGTTGTCCATCCTTTTGGACATGGTGGGTGAGTGCTTGGAGATCTTCATAGATGACTTTTCGATCTACGGCGATGGGTTCGATTCTTATCTTGAGTGTCTAGACCGCATCCTACAGCGATGCATTGAGGTCGACCTTGTTTTGTCTTGGGAGAAGAGTCACTTCATGGTGACTCAAGGGATGGTGCTTGGCCATATCATCTCCGACAGGGACATGGAAATTGATCCTTCCAAGGTGGATATCATTAGAAAACTCAATCTACTGTCCAACTTGTGACAGCAACGGTCTTTTCTGGGGCACGTCAGTTTCTACCGATGATTTATTCATGATTTCAGCAGGATTGCCCGACGTTGACTGATTTGCTAACCAAGGACACTGAGTTCATAGTTCATGATAAGTGCCTTTTGCCATTCACTACGCTAGCCGTACATTGGATGCCGCACAGCGGAACTACACGGTCACAGTGAAGGAGATGCTAGGCGTAGTTTTTGCCCTGGATAAGTTCAGATCATACATCATTGGATCTAGAGTGACCATTTACACCGATCATACCGCCATCAGGTACCTCATGGCCAAGAAGGATGCCAAAGCGGGATTGACTAGATGGATCCTTCTACTCCAGGAATTTGACATTGATATTAAGGATTAGCCTGGAGTCAAGAATGTGGTGGCGGATCATCTCTCCCGATTAGAGCATCTTGAGGATTCTGAGCAGATTGACCCTATTTGTGTTACCTTCCCAGCCTATTCACTTCTGTGAGGTTTTTGACGCATGGGGCATCAATTTCCTGGGTCCATTCCCTAAGAGTCAGGGATTCGAGTACATTCTGTTGGCCGTTGATTATGTGAGTCGTTGGGTTGAGGCCATCCCCGCCCGAACCGTAGATGCTAGGACGGTATGCCGATTTTTGAGGAAGAATATCATTTCATGGTTCGGGGTACCTCGAGTGTTGATCTTTGACGGGGGGTCTCATTTCGTCAACGACAAGGTAAAGGCCCTTGCTAGTGAGTTCAGCATAGACCATTGAGTAGCCACTCTAGATCACCCTCAGACCATTTGAGTTGTCTTCTTATGCTACCTTTCGTGTTAACGGGCAGCGGCTCAAACCATATCTAGATCATGAGCTGCTGGTCGTTGATGTCGCCCCTATTCATTTTGCATGAGATATGGTCCTTGACTCACATCTATAGCATCTCACGCCCGATTATCACTGTCTCCTGCCATGTATAGATCCAGTTGTCTATATCATTCCATTCTTTAGTCCCACACCCCATCTTTATCTTATGATTATGCTATACTTAGGGTGTATTTTACCCTAAGTATGGGGGGGTGTAGGACTCTCGGGTATTCTATTGATTCTTTCTATCTTTGTTTTGCTGCCTATACTTAGGGATATTTTACCCTAGTATAGGGGAGGTAGACCATGTACATTCTCCCACTCGGAATTCCCTTCATATACAGCTTGCTATACTTAAGATTACTTGATCCTAAGTATAGGGGGAAACACTGAGTCCTCTTCATTCTATTCTTTGATTCGTCGTTGTAGCATACCATTCCTTTTCACTTCCCTATACTAAGCACGAGTTATGTCTTCTTCGTCGTTCTTGATTCACTCTGAGGACATCGTTCGAGCTAAGTATAGGGGGTGTTGTATATATTTCATATATACTTTAGCCATAACTCGTACTTTGTGTGAGTGTGTTAATAAATAAAATGGCTAAAAGTCCTTTTACCCAAAAACCTAAAAATTTAAAATTTTTCCTTGTACATAAAATTCTTCATGCACATACATAGCTATTTATAAAATTTATTTTTGTACAAATGTTTGTAAAAATATTTTGTGTAAATAGTTTGTAAATATTTTGATATCAAAAGTATATATATAGTACAGAATTTTTGTAAAATGTTTGAAGAACAAAAAGTTTAAAAAATATTGTGTAAATATGTGTAAATATTTTACAAAACTTTGCATTCATGCATACATCCATGTTTTCAAACATTTTTCAAAAAATTTGCATATTTTCAAAAATCTTGTAAAAATTGCATATTTGGAAATATGTGTACTGCTTTTTTGAATCTTGATTGACATTTAATCTGGCCTCGAACTAAATTGGAAAATGGAGCTTGATTAAGACCTTAATCCACCTAATTCTAAGAGGAACCTTATAGGGCTTAGGATTAAGACTTTTCAGGTCCATTTGAGACTTAATTATTTGAGTCCACTAGGCTATGAGCATATGTCATCTTGGTGAGCCTATGTAGAACACTTAACAACGCACACATGACTCTCAGAGACAATGGCTTTACTTGCACAAGAACTTTACACATAGCTCTCCATGGATGAGTTGGTGAGGAGGTAGTTTCCTTTGGCTTGGGGTAGCATATGAGGGTAGTACTTCTAGGCGGAGCCTCTCTTCTTCTTATAGTGAAGGAAGTGCGTCTCAAATTGGTCTGATGGTGATGAAGTCTAAAGATAGGAGTTGTGGGTTGCAATAAAGCTTCAAAAGAGGGATAGTCTACTGGCTCAAGAGGAAAAACTCCTTATGTATATATGATGCACCATGTAGATATGTTGTACATATGCACATCAAAAAAATGTGCAAAGAAAGAAAAGCTCCAAAAAAGTGGTGGGTCTGATTGAAAATAAAATACCCACCGGAGTGTATATAGTCAAATAAAGAAAAGCTTATGTTACGCATGACCATCTCATGAAGCTTGCAGCGGGAGACTCAGCTACATTGGTTGGGCTCCCAGGGATACATGGCTACACTGGTCATGGTCCATTCTCTTCTTTCCCCCTTCTTGAGCTGGTTGTACTTTAACTTAGAAGGGAATACCCCGCTCCTCGAGGAAAGAGTTGTTAGACTGAGGCATTAGAGTTATCTTGTTAAGGGGGGTTGTCGCTTTGTTATTTCTGAGGTGGGGAGCTACATATCTCTTACACAGTATAAGGAAAGATTCATGGTCATTGGAGTTTGTGTATGTAGACTTGTTCTGATCTGGTTTATTGAGGAGTCTTGACCATAGATGGGTGGAACTTAGAGGCTGTTGAGTTTTAAGCTTAAGTCCAAATAAGTTCCGACAAACTAATAATCCAAAGGTCTAATTGAGATCCATATTTCAATTTAACAAAGGAAAGTTTAATAATCAACCTTGATTTCCCTTCTTTTCTTTTTCTTTTTCACTTCTTTTTCAAATAAGTGTTTGCTAAGGGACTTGCAAAAGTAAAGTACAGGGGGTGATGAATCCCCATCTATCACTCTTTATTCTTTTATTTTAGCTAGATATTTTGGCAAAATACCATGTATATGACTGCAAATATAATAAGTTACCAAAATGCATGCTTTGTGTAAATATGAATAATTTGCATGTATTTTTGCAAAAATAAAAGAATAAATAAATAAAAGAAAAAAGAAAGAAATAATTAGAATAAATATTGAGTGACTTGAACCCAAGAGAGGGCCCAGTATGGGTCTGATCGCCAAATAAAATGAGTAGAGAGAGATATGGCCATTCAACCTTGCCTAACCCCCTCTTGTGTATATATTCTATTTTCATAAAATAAAAATAAAAATGTGTTTTTATTAATTTGTATATATTTCTAAAAATAAAAATAAAAAGTAGAAAAATTAAAATAAAACAAAAATAAAATCATTTCTCTCTCTTCATGTACATACACCATGTATGTAGGAATAATAGACCTATTTATTTCACCCTTGTAAATAAATAAAAAAATAAAATAAAAATTATTTTATATCCCAAATTTTATGTTGTAAATAATAAAATATAAAATTGAGGGTTTTGTACGAAAATAATAAATTAAAAATAAAAGTATAAAATACATAGGCATTTTATACCAGTATATAATATTATATTATGTATATACATTAATTTATATTTCAAAAAAATAAATAAAAAATCACTAAAAAATAATTTGAAAAATAATAAACATTCTTTATTTTGTAAATATTTTAAAATAAAACTATTTTCGATTTTTAATTTATTTTCTAATTATTTTTGACCCTTGAATTCTGTGATTGGTCCACGGGGGATTGTTGACCCCCGGTCAACTTTCCTCCCTGGACCACTTTCTTACGGATCTGGTTTTTTGACTCGTCTTCTCCGAATTTTGCCAAATCAATCAGCCTACCATTTACATTGATTTAAGGCTCTGACTACCGAGGATGGACCCGTGATTCATGCCCGACATCATTCTTAGGGGTCCGTTCCTCGGATTACGCACCCGAGCTCTATCTCTGTCGGATCTCATCGAGTATAAGTTCAACGGGAGCCGCCATTTTCATTCATCTACGGCCATTGTCTTCGACCCCAGTGACCTCCATCCTCCTTCCTTGAGTGACAGCTAGCGAAGGAGCGTGTAGCAGCGAGGGACCAAGGCCTCTAGCCTCAGATCAGGCGAGCTCTTCGCCGTGCTCCGCCACCGGCGAGTCCAAGCCTCTGGACGCATCGCCCCATTGTGGCAAAGACCCTCGGATGTCCAGCACCTCCAGCCCAAACGATTTTAGCCATCAGGTACCCTCGATAGCATCTGACCTTCGTTAGATTTCGATTTTTCATTTGCCGGTCAGAACCCTTCATCGACCATCGTACGTTCTTCGATCATCCATCTGCCCCTCCGACTAGCCATTCACCTTCGCTGGACTCCTCTCCACGTTCTTCACTCCTTCAGCCACCCGGGTTCGACCCGGAGATGGGCTTTTGCTCTCCTCCATCGTCGCCTTGCCGGAGAGCATTGCTCCGCCTCACCCAACCACCCATTTCGCCTGTAACCGGGTGAGACACTTTGCCCTCGACCCATCTTTCGTCCTATGCAGGTTTGACCGCAAATGGACCTCATCTGGAGCTTCAACCATTGAGGCACAACACTCCAGGTTCTTCCGCGTCGCCGGGCCGCATTAGGCGTCCTTGGCCTCATCAGAGATCACCAGCAACTACGGATGGACGTGAGCCTCATTTCCCCTCTCAGAGCAGCATCAGAGGACCTCCCCATCGCGCGTATTGGCTGGACGAAGTTCGCCGATGAGTTGTTCTTCTAGGGACCCTCCTAGCCGTCCGATCGAGCATCCTCGCCAGTTTTGATCCCAATCGTCCATCATCCGAGGATTGCAGCCGTTAGATCCATCTGAGGATCTAAACCTGGGCGCCCATCGCTGATGAAGTACAACCAACCACAGCCGTTCGATCTCACGCGAAGCCCCTTGGCAGTTGAATCTTTAATAATGGGGTAAACTACATTTAGGCCCTCCTTAGTTTGGCATTTATTTTGTAGTCCTGTAAATATGTTTCGTCGTTTTTTTTATTCTGTATAAATTGCATTCAGGAACTTAAGTTTCTTTAATTTGCAATTAGGCCCCTCTAAGTGTGGTTCGCGAGCCTGTCATGTGTATTGTGGGTAATTTGCATGTTCTTCCCTAGAAGTTTAGTGTTGTTGCTGTTTGAAGTTTTATTAATTGGAATGACATTTATGCCCCTCTGAGTGTGATTCATGTGCTGCCCACGTGCGACCTTGGGCTTTTTGCAGACTTGGCCCCATACTTTTTACACGTGTTATCATTTGGCTCCTGGAATTTATTTTCTTTACACTTAGGTCCATGTGTGTTGTGCATGTTTTACTGATTGAATAAAATAGCAAATCATCTCCAAACTTCATGAAATTTGGAAACATGGCTCCTGCCTTGTTGTAAAAATTATAGTGAATTTTCGGAACATTTTTGTTTTGATTTTTATTTTTTAAAATTCAAAAACCCTTATTTTGTTACTGTCTAAATTGAAAAATCAACTAAAAATATTAAAAACCCCTCTAAAAAATCCAAAAAATATTGTGTGCTTGTTTCTGTGTATTCTTGCTTCTATCCAAAATTCATTACATTTACACTTATAAAAATTTTAAAAATTGAAAAACCCTAAGAAACTCATAAAAATCATTAAAAGTTATAAAAAAATAAAAAATACAATTTCTTTTCCTGTAGTTCAGTTTTTACTTGTAGTTTTTCATAAACATATTGCTAGACTTTTATAGGCTATTTTTCTATTTTTAAATAGCTTTTAGAGTCTGGCTGCATAGTAGCTTGCAGTTTTGATCTTATTTCATTTTTAAAAAATTCATTACAAATCATAAAAATCTGAGAAAAATACCAAAAACACCTGAAAAGTATAAAATCCAAAAATATTTTTATTTCAATTTTGTGACTTGTCCTTGTGTGTTTTAATAATTGTTGGTTTGTCCCCTTTTGCCTTGCTTTATACATTTTCTTTATAATTAAAAATCACAAAAAAAATTTAAAACATAAAAATCAACCAAAAAATATTTTATTCTGATTTCTGACTACTTCGTAGGATTTATCCAGTCCGTGCTCCTTGAGTTTGACCCTGGTAGCTATACCAGGTTAAATAAATAGCTAGACCGTTATTTGGATTGACATGTTTGATTTTCTCATATTTGGTTGTATGATTTTTCTTGTTGACTGAGTCTCGCGGTTCGGGTCGCAACGACCTGATTTTTCATACCTTTACTCGAATCGTGCTGTTTTAACCGGTCATCAAACCTCTCTTCTTCTTATAGTGAAGGAAGTGCGTCTTAACTTGGTCTGGTGGTGATGAAGTCTAAAGACAGGAATTGTGGGTTGCAATAAAGCTTCAAAAGAGGGATAGTCTAGTGGCTCAAGAGGAAAAACTCCTTATGTATATATGCTGCACCATGTAGATATGCTGTACATATGCACATCAAAAAATGTGCAAAGAAAGAAAAGCTCCAAAAAAGTGGTGGGTCTGATTGAAAATAAAATACCCACCGGAGTGTATATAGCCAAATAAAGAAAAGCTTATGTTACACATGCCCATCTCATGAAGCTTGCAGCGGGAGACTCGGCTACACTGGTTGGGCTCCCAGGGATACGTGGCTACACTAGTCATGGTCCATTCTCTTCTTCCCCCTCTTCTTGAGCCGGTTGTACTTGAACTTAGAAGGGAATACCCCGCTCCTCGAGGAAAGAGTCGCTAGACTGAGGTATTAGAATTACCTTGTTAAGGGAGGTTATCACTTTGTCATTTCTGAGGTGGGGAGCTACATATCACTTACACAGTACAAGGAAAGATTTATGGTCATTAGAGTTTGTGTATATAGACTTGTTCTGATCTGGATTGTTGAGGAGTCTTGACCATAGATTGGTGGAACTTAGAGGCGGTTGAGTTTTAAGCTTAAATCCAAATAAGGTTCCGACAAATTAGTAATCCAAAGGTCTGACTAAGCTCCATATTTCAATTTAATGAAGGAAAGTTTAATAATCAACCTTGATTTCCCCTTTTTTCCTTTTCTTTCTCTTTTTCACTTCTTTTTCAAATAAATGCTTGCTAAGGGACTAGCAAAAGTAAAGTATAGGGGTTGAATACTCATTCACCACTCTTTATTCTTTTATTTTAGCTATTTTTCTTGGCAAAATAACATGTAGATAGTTGTAAATACAATAAATTACCAAAATGCATGCTTTTGTTAATATTCAATAATTAGCATGTTTCTGTGCAAAAATAAAAGAATAAAGAAATAAAGAAAAAGAAGGAGATATTTAGAATAAATATCGAGTGACCCGAACCCAAGGGAGGACCAAGCAGTGGCCTGACCGCAAAATAAAATAAGTCGGGAGAGATAGGGCCATTCACCTTGCACATACACCCTCCTTCATGTATATATTTTATTTTTCATAAAAACAAAAAAATAAAAAGTGTTTTTATTAATTTGTATATACTTATAAAAATAAAATAAAAATGAGAAAATAAAATAAAACCCAAAAACAAAATAATTTCTCTCTCTACATTGTACATATACCATGTATATATGTATCTATTATTATTTATTTCACTTTTGTAAATAATCAATAAAAATCAAATAAAAATTCTTTTATACTCTAAATTTTATGTTGTAAATAAATAAAATATAAAATTAGAATATTTATATAAAAATAAAATAATAAAAATAAAAGTATAAAATACATAGGTATTTTATACATGTATATAATATTATATTATGTATATAACATAATTTATTTTTCAAAAAAATAAATATAAAAATCACTAAAAATAATTTGGAAAATAATAAACATTTTTCATTTTGTAAATATTTTTAAATAAATTTGTTTTCTATTTTTAATTTAATTAATAAATCTTTTGACTGTCTGAATTTTGATTGGTCCACGGGGGAACGTTGACCCCCGGTCAACTGCCCCCTTGGACCACTCTTCCCGCAGATCCTGGTGCCAACCCGATATTCGCCAAATTTTACTGCATTGATCCGTTCTCCATTTACATCGATTTGAGGCTCCGAATGTCGAGGACAGATCCGTTATCCACGCCCGCCTATTCTCTTAGGTATCCGCTCCTCGATCCGTACGTTTCACTCCTATCTTCTCGGACCTCAGCAAGGTATAAAGTCACCTGGAGCCACCATTTTCACACATCTTTGGCATCGCCTTCGGCTCCTGGGACCTCCATTCCCCTTCCTTGAGTGTCAGCTAGAGCGAGGTAGTGTTGCAGCGAGGGACCGAGGCCTTTAACCTCAGATCCGACGAGCTTCTCGCCATACTCCGCCACCGGCGAGCCCAAGCCTCTGGACGCGTCGCACCATTGAGGCAAAGACCCCCAGAGGTCCATGACTTTCAGCCCGGACGAATTCAGCCACCATGTAACCTAGATCGCCTTTAGTTTCCCTTGATTTCTTCTTTTTTGATTCCGACCATTTCACCTTCATAAGACCTCCTAGTGTACTCCGACTATCCATTTTCGAATCCAACCATCCCATCATCTTCGTGAGATTCCTATCCACATTCTTTGCCCATTTGTTCCCCCTGGTTCGTCACGGAACATGTCCCCGATTCTCCTCCATCGTCGCCTCACCGGAGAGCATCGCTCCGCCTTGCCCCATCACCCCTTTGCCCGCTAACGGGTCGAGGCACTTTACTCTCGACCCAGCTTTTGATCTGTGCAGGTTTGACAGAAGAAGGACCTCATCTGGAGGTCCAACACCCGAGCACAGGAGCTCCAGGTGCCTTAGCGTCGTCGGGGTCCTCCCAGGACCTCCCGGCCTCATCGGAGACCATCAGTAGCTGCAGACGGCCTCGAGCTTCATTTCCCCTATCAGAGCAGCACCGGAGGAGCACCCAGGCGCGCGGCGAGCTGTTCTTCACCGTTCATCCAGGTCCCCTCCCAGCCATCCGATCGAGCATCCTCGCCAGTTCTAATCCCGATCGTCCATCATCCGAGGATATCGTCCGTTTGATCCATCTGAGGATCGAGCCCCAGCCGTCCATCACCAAACTGTTGTCCACCGTTCCCGACCGTTCGATCTTAAGTGGATGATGCTAGACCGTTGGATCGCCCAATAATAATAAGGGTAATTTACACTTATGACCTCCTTAGTTTTGCATTTATTTAATAGTCCTGTAAATACTTTTAGAAGTTATTTTAAGTTTGGACAATTTGCACTTAGGAACTCTTGTTTATTTAATTTGCAATATAGTCCCTCTGAGTGTGGTTCATGTGGTCTGTCACGTGCTTTCTGGCATTTTTGCATATTTCATCCTGAACTATATTGTTGTTAGCTTTTGAAGTCTTAAAAATAAGAATTACAATTGTGCCCCTACGTGTCTGACTCACGTGTCGAACGCGTGCTATTCTGGGATTTTTGCATACTTGGCCCTAGTCTTTTTATGCTTGTTAATCTTTGGCCCCCGGAACTTATTTTCTTTACACTTAGGTCTCTGTGTGTTGTGCCTGTTTGATTGGTTGAATAAAATAGCAAGTTTCACCCAAATCTCATGAAATTTGGACATGTGACTCCTACCACTTTGTAAAAATTTCAGTGAATTTTTGGAATATTTTTATTTTTTATTTTTAAAAATTAAAAAACCTTGCATTTTGCTACTATCTAATTTGAAAATCAAATAAAAATATTAAAAAGCCCCCAAAAAACTAAAAAAAATTATTTTCTGCTTGTTTTTATGTGTTTTTGCTTCTCTCCAAATTTCATTGCATTCAGAATTATAAAAACCTTAAAAATTGAAAAACACTAAAAAACTTAGAAAAATAATTAAAAATTCTAAAAAAATGCAATGTCATTTATGTAGTTAGCATTTTATTTCCAGTTTCTCATAAAATTGTTGTTTGAATTTTATAGGCTATTTAGATATTTTGAATAGCCTTTAGATTATGGCTACACAATAGCTTGTATTTCTCACCTTATTTTCCTTTTTATAAAATCAACTAAAAATCATAAAAATCTGAGAAAAATACCAAAAACATCTGAATATTTGCAAAACTCAAAATATTTTTATTTTAATTTTCTGACTTGGTTTAGTATGTCGAATAATTGTTGGTTTGTGCCTTTTTTATTTCATTTATTCATTTTCTTAATAATTAAAAAAAATTTAAAAACTTAAAAATCCATCAAAAATCTTTATTTTCTGATTCCCGACTACTTCGTAGCCATTACATTTCGTGCTCCTTGAGTCATTACATTTCGTGCTCCTTGAGTTCGACCATGGTAACTATACCAGGTAAAATAAAATAGCGAGACCACTGTTTTTGCCTTGATTGTTTGATTTTTCATTTGGTGGTCTTCTAGCTTCTTGATTGACTTAGCCTCACGGTTCGGGTCGCAACGACCCTGATTTACACCTTAACCCGGACTGTGGGATTTTCTAGGTCATCAAGACGCAGCCAAGTCTGAATTGTCGTGGACAAGCAACCAACCAAGCAATGGTGATGGTGTGTGCCTGCAACAACAATTCATCCTTGGCTGCACATCACTCTCCGACCCTTCACGTCAGCACCCCCTCTCAATCATCTCATCTTTTCTCAGGTGGTTGGCGGACAAGGATGAGGGTGGTGATGAATGTAGATATGTGTGTGTGTGTGTGTGTGTGGTGTGTGTTTAGGAAATCGGGAGGTGGGAGTTGCAAAGTGTAGATGGAGTGGGGGCAAGGAAAACAAGTTGTGGCTACAGAACTATGACCACGGATATGGGGTTTATGGCCACAGAATTGGCCACAGATTTAGGAAATTGGCTACTGGACACGTCGTGGCCAGTAGCCGTAGCTACATGTCTCGTCGCGAGAGTTCTCTAGCTACGAATATGCTGTGGCCACTACAAGTGGCCACAGAACTTATCGTGGCTACAACTCTTATATGAAGACTTTGACCACGGATTGTGGCTACGAGAAACTAGGGGCCACGGAATTATCATGGCCACAAGTTTCCGTAGCCACATTCCGTGGCCACAACTCATTTTTCTTGTAGTGGCTGCTTCTTTTGGATATGGATATGAGCAGTTGCGAACTTAATGGTTGTTGTAGCAGTTTGTTTGAACGATCGATCCAATTCCGACGGGGAGAAACCGGCCACGAGATAGAATAGGTCATGCTGCTGCTACTACAATTGAGATACCTAACACCTCCGTGATGTTTTTGATGAACTCGGTAAAAAAGGCAACAAATCTCACATTCGACGTTGGTTATAGATTCCACATGCATATAGAAAAATGGACGTATGATAGGTACACGCATAATGTTTGAATACAATCACAAACTATTAAGCAGACAAAAAGTAGCCGCAATTAAGGATCAATAATGTTGAGTAAGAAAACCCGAATTACTTACCATCATGGCCTCAATTTTCAGCGAAATTCAGTCGAATTTCTATTGAATATCAATATCCAGTCGAAATAAAACATCAATCGAAATGACCGAAATATGAAAGTCCTAGTACAAAAAATAACCGAAATGATCAAAATTTCGATCGAAATTTGACCAAAATTCTGTTTCGGTCGGTCACCCAAAATGAGCCTTGATTACCACAAGCCGAATCCAAGATTAGGAAAAGGAAATCTCGGACTCTCAAAGCATAGTCTAGAAACACATTCAGTCCCATGAAGAAGATGGACTACTACCTAACACCTCAGTGATTTTTTTGATGAGCCCAGTAAAAAAAGGCAACAAATCTACCCAACAATACCCCATCCTTCTGATCAATTTAAATATTCATAAATACCGGAAATGGAGAGAGCAAGTGATACAGGCGTGTGCATATATATGGATAAACATATTTACAGCATAAAGAAATATAACTAAAAAGACAGGTTTCATTTTGAATAGATATCAAAATTTTGCAATTTAAATATCTGGAACCGTTCATATATTTAATATAATATACTTCGCACTAAACCTGCACCACCCGACCAATCCATGCTTGCCACGTGTAATGTTTATTTGCCGCTCGAGTAGAAGTCGGTCCTTCCCCTTCCCGACTCCTAATCCTTCTTTCAGCACTGTCAATTGGGTTTCACAAATTTCTTTGTCGTTCCATCAGATCTTCACAGACACCAATCAAGTTTCGATGATCCATCTTCTCCATCATCTTCTCGCTCCATGTAACCGAAATCGAAGCAAATCACGTACCTGCAAAGTCAAGTCCTATCCCCTTCCAATTGAATCCTCATCTTCCCCGATCCTTTTGCTCCCTCGATCTTTTCGATTTGACATCCTCTCTCTCGCATCACATCTATAAATGAAGCCCACCATATCCTTGCAAATTTCATCCATCGTTCTTCAATCGAAGCAGAGAGAGAAAAAGAGTAGAGAGGATCCGCTTCATCCTTCGACGCCGCCGAGTTGATCAATAACCATCGGAGCAAGTTCTGCTGCTCTCTAAGGTGAAGATACGCTAAACCTCGCATGTATCTTCTTAACTGTCGTCTTCTTCTTCTTCTTCTTATTTATTTATTTTCTTGTTTTATTCTTTGTTACGCATAGCCAACATCGCTGAAAATTCAGCTCGAATCACCGTTTATTGATGTAGCAGTAGTACTAAATCGTGGTTTCTAAACGAACAAGGAACATACACGTACTGTTATTAAAATATCGTTGAATTCACGAGTCCGCATTACATATCTGTATTGTTATCTCTTCATTTGCAAAATTAAATTTGCGAGTATTGTTATCTCGTCATTTGCAAAATTAAATTTGCGAGTACGAACCGAGATGCTAGATAAAAGGAAGATCAAATAACAATACATTGACAGGATAATTCATGATACATTGATAGGATAATTCATGATTAATGATGTTGTTTATTTGATTATTTCTAATGCGGTATTAGTTGTTATATGTTTAGTGATCGATATTACGATGGTATTTTTTCAAAATATACATATTGCTATCTACTTCTGGAATCGACCCAAGATAGATCTAATGAAGCGAAGAATCTATATAGTCGACCCTACTTAATTGTGGGAAAAGGCTTTGTTGTTGTTGTATATTGCTATCTACTCGTTTTTTAACACCTCGGTCCTCAAATATAGTCCCATGTATCACGAAGTGTGTGTGGGTTATAAGTGGTGTTGACTACTATTTCATATATTCGACTTAAATATTTTGTGTTTTTCAATGGATCCATCAAAACTCATACTCAATAAATTTTCAAGATCAGTTTCTCAATAATGGATCAGAGACCTAAGTTCGGGACATTATAATTTTATTAGAGTACGTATGCCGGTTAGAAAACGTCTGCACCATCGTACGCAACAAAATGAGGCTTAACAATATACTAAAATTCACCATCTACGTGCATAAAAAAGATACGATTTATTAGGAAATCACAACAAATAAAATATCACAATTTAAATATCAGATTACTTTTTTATTAAATGTATGCACTTGTTTTTAAGAATTTTTATACTTATATTTTCTTTTTATCTTTTATCTTTTTATTTAGTCGTTTATGCCTTTTATGGACATTAGCTTCTTTACCTAAGTTAAGTTTACTCATAAAATCTAAAAATCGAAAAAATATAGTGGAACTAAACAGATTTTATGATTTGTTCTAGTATTTTTGAATTTTGTATCGAATTTTTATGAATAAACTAATTAACAAAGTTAATAAAAGTAAAGATATCATAAAAAACTCGAAACGAACTCAATTTTAATGATTAGGTGATTATAAAAACAACCTAATCCATAGGATATTTTCCTCATTTATAATATACTTATTATGATTTATTTACTTTGGAATAGTTACTATACATGCATTTAATTTTTATATATAAACAAAAATTGTAAAATAAAATTTAAAGTAATTTCATATAGTTGGCATAGCAACTTTTTACTTGAAGTATTTTTTTAATCGGATAATATTCTGTTATAGTGAAAATATTGTAAATGCAGTGACAATGGTATCGATTTTTCATACAGTTATGTAGAATATAATATTCAAAGTCATAAAGTTTCATACAAATTCTTAGTTGATGAATCTAAATATTCCTAAAAATATTAGATTCCGTTGATTTTTCCCGGGTTTATAATCAGATCTCCACAAACACCAACAAGTTTCGTGATATATTTTCTTCTAGCCAATCAATCCTCATCTTCTCGCTCCATGTAACCAAAATCCGCTCCATGTAACCAAAATACGAACGAAATCACTTACCTGCAAACTCAAGTCCTAATCATCTTCTCTGATCCTTTCGCTCCTATATCTTCTCTATCTCATATCACATCTATAAATGAAGCCTCCCAGATCCTTGGAAATTTCATCCATCATTTTTCAATCGAAGCATAGAGAGAGTAGAGAGGACATGTTTCATCGTTCACCGCTGCCGAGTTGATTAGCGACCATCGAAGCAAGTTCTGCTACTCCTCCATAGGCGGACGCAGATATCTTCTTACCCATCGTCTTCTTCTTTTATTTATTTCTTTTCATATTTATCCTATCAAGACCTTTGCTCATATTCTCTATTACGCATCATCACCATCGCTGAAAATCCACCTCGAATCACCTTATTCTCCATTGTCAAGATCAGTTTTTCTCGATAATGGTTCGGAAAATTAAGCCCGAGGTGCTAGATTTGACTATACACGTTGGTCAGAAGATGTGCATCATAACGCAACCTCCTATATTAAAATAGGTATTAGAACACAAATCTTCTCATTCTCTTAATGCTAATGTTTTAATTTTCCTTTTTAAAGGGACTGTGGTGATTGTGATGCGACAACTATTTTCGTCAGTACAGATTTCCATCCGTCATTACATATTTCAGTCGCCACAATCCCATTGTCCAAATTAGTTTTTGTTGTAGTGTACGTCAAGTAGAGAGGACCCGGTTCATCCTTCGACGCTGCTGAGTCGAACAAACATCGGAGCAAGTTCTGCTGCTCCATAGGCGGAGATTCACTAAGAACTTGAAACTTGTATGCGAGACTTTAAATTTTACAAAAAGGGGACGACAATGCTTACAAAAAGGGAAGAAAAACTAACAACACTTAGAAGGAGGAGAACTCTTGAGAGACTCTTGTGGTGGTAACGGATGGGTTATGCTTCTTGTTGTAATTGTGTTGTCCAAAATGAGGACCCTTTAGATGGTATTTATAGTCCCTCCAATAGAGTGGATATATTTTGGAAGATGGGTCTGGAATCCTCTTTTATACTCCTCCTTTAGGTAGAAATATCTAGATATTTTGGTATGAGGAGGAGAAATATCTAGATATTTTCTACATCTCTCTCTTTTCTAGAATCTTCTCACAAGTGGGCTCTCTCTTAATTATTTGAGTGGAAGACTTCACAAATTAAAATTTACTTATATTTTCAATATATCATGTATGGTCAAAAAATAAAACAATATTGTATTTTCCAAATGACACTTTAAAGTAGAGTTGATATTTTAAAATGATTTTTTCCATTTTAATAAGCTTGCAGTTTAAATATATTATTAAGATTGGATTTTCTAATAAATTATTATTTTCAATTGTGATTTTTTATGTTTTGATAAATCTAATAATTTAAACATTTCTAAATCCATCCCAAAAGATTAAATTATTAAGTGAAACTTTGTAACAAAAAGTTCACAGGTAAAAGGAAATAATGGAATTTATTTCATTTATAAGAAGTGCTAAAAATAATGGGGATGATAAATGAGCATGAATATAATTTTAAATCAAAATATATTTATAATTTTAATATTTTGGAAGTAATTGGGTACATATATAAAGAAGCTAAATTGGATAATATGAGATTTCAAACCCTGATCTCCAAAATAAAACCCAACTGTTCTACCAGTTGACCATTAAATGATTTTAAAAGTTTTCTCTTACTCCATTATATATACTGTAAAATCACGGAGGAGCCATAACAAAAACTTATGACATTGCACACACGAAATACAATAACAAGGAGGGGGTCATGGCTCCTCCACCATAAATATTGGTTCTTCCTCTGGTCCCACTTCTAAAACTGATGATGTGTGGGTGTGGGTTATAAGTGGTGGGGATCACTAATTGATAACTTGGACTAAAGCATTTTAACGGTGTGAGCGGGTCCATTCAAGCTCATACTCAACAAGTTGTAAAGGTCAGTTTTTCTCGATAACAGATCGGAAAACTAAAGCCCGAGACGTTACAATTTTATTCATATACTACAGATGATTGCATAATTCAAAAAAAATAAGGAAATTGAATCTCTTTGTCCTAAATCCAGAGATTGTACCTTGTATACAACAATCCTTTCCCACTCGATGAAGATGCATATGATCTTTATATAGGTTTCATAATGGTCAAGAAAATTTTTGATTAGTTGTCGTGGACAACATATAGAATTTAGCTTTCCTTTAAAACCTTCTTCTCTCTTTTTTCATCTTTTCCAAATTCAAAATAGCTTTTGTTGATAGTATTCTTCTTCCGGACCCCATACCATCGACGACGTGGTCGTCAAATCACCCAATACTAAGGCCCTGTTCGTTTGGGGTATAAGGAGGAATGGAATAAGGGGAATAAGCCCCCAACACGCTTCCCCGTGGTACGACTATTCCCCATTATTTCATCTTATTTCACTCTTATTCCTATCTTTATCCCACCTTACCTACCTTTATTTCACCTTATTCTCCTTATTCTTATCCTCCAGCCGAACGGAGAATAGACCCTTATTCCCCTTATTTCCCATCCTTATTCCTGCTTATTCTCCTACGAACGGGCCCTGAGAGTGAAACCATTGTTCTCCTAAGCATTCCATCAAACACCTTGTTTGTACTTTATACGTCACCACTCTTGGCAGGGAGGATCAGGACTTCGTTATCGGGAAGGTCACCAGATTGATACCCAAATCTTATGAGATGTTCATAGATTGAGCTTCCCTCTCTGTTTGTTTTGCAATTAGTATGAAGCTGTAGGATCGAAAAGTGAGAAATGGAATCAAAAGTAGAGAAGCATTGAGAGGAGGAATGAGCGATGAGTGCCGTCCAATTTATGAAGTGCACAACAA